>JAODUD010000062.1:27449440-27471912 GCA_026784285.1 Stomatorhinus walkeri
TGGGTTACTGTTGAGGCATTGTGAGGATCCTGAGCGTCCGCCATTGTCACTGTAGAAAGGTGATTTGGTTGGGTTACTGTTGAGGCATTGTGAGGATCCTGAGCGTCCGCCATTGTCACTGTAGAAAGGTGATTTGGTTGGGTTACCATCGGTAGCGTGGGGATCCCGAAGCCCTCGGTCATTTCTCTGAGAACTCTCCGCTGTCCTCCTAGATCTCCTCGGTGTTGAGCAGTGAGGTGCACAGCGTTCGGGCCGGGAGGCACCTCGCGTCTAAGCTCAACGTTCTCGTCCAGCAGCACTTCGACTTGGCCTCCACCACCATCACCAATATACCCATGAAGGTGAGCTGCCGCCCCCACCAGCCTCGCGCTTTAAACTCTCTCGTGTTGAGATTGAGGATGAAGTTCTGCTGCTTTTCTTTACACACCCTGTTTTCTGTTTTGCTAGCCCACATTAAATGTCTGTGACCAGGTCAGTACATTCTGGCGCGCCTGAGGGATCGCAGAACTCAAGGCTCCCTTCCCATACAGACTTCCTGTTAGCAACCCCACCCCCTTTCCCCCTGCCCTTGGTCACATGATCTAGTTGTGATTGGTCTGTCCCGCCCCCTACCTTTGGTAGCCATCTCTCCTGTCCTCTTTTGTATTGTGATGAGTGGTGGCTGATGGCTGTGTGTCGAATTTCTGCCAGAGCACCCACCCGTTTCCCCCCTCGTCCTGTCAGCTGCGTTGTTTCTCTTTATAAGATGTGCCAGATGTGAGCAGAGGCCAGCATTTAGACATGGCTTACTCTATATAACTCTCATTAAATGCATCAATGCATGCATTACTGTTAGTGTAGTTGTTATTGCCCTTAATTAATCATATTCTCTTCACAATATATGCATAATATTGTGTTTCTGTCAAGATATTCTTGCTCATACAGTAATTAATAGCATGAATTTGGTATTTTATTGCTTTTTGTGGCACCATTGATGATTGTAGCCATGATATAACTGATCACTTTGTGGAGAATGACTATTATGATGCTTTCTGGAGCTGTGGTCACTTCATTTTATGTGGTTCCAACTTTTTTGTTGTCTTTAGCTCGTTCTCATCTTCTCAGCCCTCTCTAAGGTCTTGGCCGTTATATCAGCTTCCTTCTTACCAGTCGTGTGTCGTCATCCCCGTCGCTTTGAGGTCGGAGGAAGCCTTGCCTTCTTCCGGCTGATAAACCAGCAGATGGCTCCCTCAAACCAGTGGCCAAAATGACTCACGTAATTGAGGGTGTAACTCTTTGATACACCCTCTAGCCCAGATGACTCATTTTTATTATACCTTCTTCTAATTGCCCCAGGGACCTTGTCACGGCTTTAGTCTGGTGTGCCCTTCAATTACATATTATAGGAGGATTATTATCCCTACACCTAGGTTCAGTAGGGGAGTTCAAAGGAGGGTTGGGTATTTGAGCGGTTTCATAGTTACGGTGCTCAAGGTCGCCTCCTTCAGTCGCCGTGACTCTAAGGTCCTCATAGTAGAAAGGAATCGTTCTGAGTCGACTTCAAGCAAGAGCGGCGCGTGTCCGGAAGCGTGCTCTGACAGTGCCCCGACCCCCCTCTTCCCTGCCCCGAAGGAGGAGCAACACGCCAACACGTCGGCAAATTATGATGTGGAGTTGCTGCACCACCGAGATGCCCACATGGAGTTCATCAAGAGCGGTATGTGAAGGTCGACGGCCGTGGTCTCTCGTGGTGCCGTAGTGCTCCTGTGCCACTTAGCAGGTGTTCTCCTCTTAAACAAAGACCCCGAACTGAGCTCAGTCACCAAGCTTGATAATGACAGAAATTGAGATGGTCCTTAGCGAGAACATCCTACTCTACTATGAAAAATACGTGACTCATGAGTTGCTCACCTGGCCCTCTTGTTCTCCACTCCTTCATGGTGGCCTCAGGTGACCTTCACCCCACGGGCAGCACCCCCCGGGACAGCGGGCTGAAGGAGACAGTGACCCTGAAGTGGTGCACTCCCCGCACTAACAGCGTGGGTGAGCAAAGGGGGGATTTAGCTTCTCTCTTCTGGGCTGCTGGTTAGCTTGTAGCTTTGAATTGTTGTTAGCTATATGATTTTTAGGCAGTGTCTGATGTCTGACCCTCTTCAGAGCTGACTTGTGCCTGGTTTTAATCTTCGTTCTGTTGCTACAGAACTTCATTTCTGTACCGGCGCATATCGGATCTCGCCGGTGGACGTCAATAGCCGCCCATCATCCTGTCTGACTAACTTTCTCCTGAACGGTGAGTCTGAAACCTGGGACTGAGCTTTGGGAAGGAGCAGCTTGTCAGTGATGTCCGATGGTGTCATAACGGGGTGGCTCGTCCCTTTAGGTCGCTCGGTGCTCTTGGAGCAGCCGCGGAAGTCGGGGTCAAAGGTCATCAGCCACATGTTGAGTAGCCACGGTGGGGAGATCTTCCTGCATGTGCTCAACTGTACCCGCTCCACCTTGGAGGACCCACCATCCATCAGTGAGGGGTGTGGCGGCAGGGTCACGGACTACCGCATCACTGTGAGTGAGCAGGCATCCCTGCTGTTTTTTTTTTTTGGTGGGGGGGGTGGCATTTTATAGTGTGCACGTGGCTGAACTTGCGTCTTCCACATTAATAAGTAGTCATTATTCTTTTTGAATAGTTATAAAGCCTTTGTATGCTTCCTACTCACCGATCCCATCTTCTCTGTTCACCTTTAGGACTTTGGGGAGTTTATGAGGGAGAACCGACTGACACCCTTTCCAGAAGTCCAGGGCGGCGACGGTGCTGGGAAGGTCCCGCTGGAGAGGGCCAAGAGCCAGCTGGAACGACATACACGCTACTGGCCCATGATCATTTCCCAGACCACCATCTTCAACATGCAGGCGGTGAGTGTGTCGGCATCCTGTCCATCCGTTTTATGACGCGACCGATCACAAGCTCTCTTGAAGCCCCGCGGTGGCCTCAAAGTGGGAGGTCATGTAACATCCCCTGTTCCCTCTGCTACTGGCTCATGTTTGCGAACAGGTCTGGCTGTTGCATGTTGCATCCCATTCTGTAACCCACCTGAATATTACCCCTAAGAGCTGGAGTCTTCCTTGTCACAGGTGGTGCCATTGGCTAACTTGATCGTGAAGGAGAGCTTATCTGAGGAGGATGTGCTGACTTGTCAGAAGACCGTTTACAATCTGGTGGACATGGAGAGGAAGAACGACCCTCTGCCCATCTCCACTGTGGGCACCAGAGGCAAGGGCCCCAAACGGTGAGTAAACTTAGTGTAAACGGTGCCTAAACGCCACGGGCCCCAAACGGTGAGTAAACTTAGTGTAAACGGTGCCCAAACGGTGAGTAAACTTAGTGTAAACGGTGCCCAAACGCCAAGGACCCCAAACGGTGAGTTAGCTTAGTGTAAACGGTGCCCAAACGCCAAGGGCCCCAAACGGTGAGTAAACTTAGTGTAAACGGTGCCCAAACGCCAAGGGCCCCAAATGGTGAGTAAATTTAGTGTAAACGGTGCCCAAACGCCAAGGGCCCCAAACGGTGAGTAAACTTAGTGTAAATGGTGCCCAAACGCCAAGGGCCCCAAACGGTGAGTAAACTTAGTGTAAACGGTGCCCAAACGCCAAGGACCCCAAACGGTGAGTTAGCTTAGTGTAAACGGTGCCCAAACGCCAAGGGCCCCAAACGGTGAGTAAACTTAGTGTAAACGGTGCCCAAACGCCAAGGGCCCCAAATGGTGAGTAAATTTAGTGTAAACGGTGCCCAAACGCCAAGGGCCCCAAACGGTGAGTAAACTTAGTGTAAATGGTGCCCAAACGCCAAGGGCCCCAAACGGTGAGACCGAACGGACCCGCCTAGTTTTACGTGGGTTATTGAGTTACTTGACAGATTCATTTATTTGAAGGGATTTACCTGCTGTGGATGGTAGCATCCCCACGGAGGCCTGGATTCCAGCTGAAGTCATAAATAATAATGCGTCGTGGAAGAAGTGGATCATGACTCAAATTAGTTTGCCGGAGCAGCTTTTTCTGTTTCTGTAATTTGTTAATATTTAACAATCTAATTAACCCACAATTGAAAAGATAACCTACTTAATCACTAAATTAGAGATTAGTGGTTAATTTTGCTTTAACACAGATTCATTCTTTTAAACTAATTAAGGGGGAACAAACGTAGTGCTTTTTAAATCTCTGTGCGTTTTCCTTCACTAATGTGAGTTTAATATGAGTATAATGATTGTTCAGGTAAACCTGTACAGCAACTCGGGTGATTGATTAACAGTTCAACTGGAAGAAAAATCAGAGCGTGGCGTGGTTCACTTGGACAGGGCCCAGTAAACTCTCCTGTGCTTTTAGTTTACCCACTGGATGTATTTTAGCAAAAAATGGTAGCTAAAGAGCGCAAGAGGGAGCTTCTAGAACTTCATTTCTTCTGACTGTCATGTAATCTGTTGTCTCCTCTCCAGGACCAGGGCTCTGTTAAATGCCATCATAACATTAGGAGTACTGCCTTGTGATTGGCTGACGGTCGCTCTGCTCGGCTCCTCCCCCCAGGGACGAGCAGTACCGCATCATGTGGAACGAGCTGGAGACGCTGGTGCGCACCCATGTCGGCGGCAGCGAGCGGCACCAGCGTGTGCTGGACTGCGTCCTTGCCTGCCGCAGCAAGCCGCCCGAGGAGGAGGAGCGCAAGAAACGTGGCAGGAAGAGGGAAGACCGGGAGGACAAGGCCGAGAAGAACGGCAAGGACTCGGAGGCCGAGAGGAGCTGGCAGGAGTCTGAGAGGTCAGGGGCTTTTCACTGAAGGTCACCTGGGCCCTAATGTAACCAAGCTGTGAACCACAAAACTCTCGTTTAGTGGCCATCTTGTACCTAAGCCGTCACTGTGATCCAGATTTATGCCATTTCCTCAGCTGCATACATTTAATTAAGAAAATTGTAATTCTCCTCAGTTTTAAGGTGGCACCGGGGCCAAATGGTGAGCACTATCACCTTACACCTCCAGGATTTTGGGTTCAAATCCCACTGCAGCTGTGCATTGAGTTTGCATATTCTTTCTGTGTTGCGTAGGTACTCTGGTTTTCTCACATAGTTCAACTGTCTCAAAGTATGAAACCTTTGTACCACGTCTCTTAGTTTGAAAATTAATCATGAATGTTCATGAGTGTTGCTAGTGCAGGGGTGGGCAATCTTATCCAGAAAGGGCCGCTGTGTATGCGGATTTTCACTGCAACTACCTGATTGATTACTAATTAGAGGACTGAATGGCTGAAGAGTCCTCACACGTGGGTTTGAACAGCTGACCTGGAGGTTATCCCAAAAACCTGCACACACACTGAAAATTACCCACCCCTGCGCTAGTACATTTAAAACCGTTTGCTGGTGACTGAAACGTAGAGGACGGGGAGAGATGGGTCATGTGCTCATGTGGGTTCCTCTGCCTCCCAGGCTGAAGGCGGCCCTGGAGCGTGAGAAGGACGACCTGCCAGAGTCGGAGGTCATCAAGGACTCGCCAGACTCGCCCGAGCCGCTTAACAAGAAGCCCCGGCTGGAGATCGAGGAGCACCAGCTTCCGGAGAAGGCCAAAGGTGCGGCTCCTCCCTTCGAAGTGGGCCGCAACGGGCCTGAGCCACGCAAGAGCAGAGTTCAAAGAACGCCGTCACGCCCTGTGGCTGCTGTGGACCGGAAGCGGCCGCCCTTTGTGCTTTTTTTTGCGGAATATCAGGAATTTAACCAGTGAGAAGCTGTTGAGGTGTATATAAAAATGTTTACACTATACTACTTTTCAAATCGTCAGATCCCTGTCGTCGGGAGTATTGGACTTATACACTTCGACTAATCTGCGACACGGTCACACTTTGCAAGGTCTTTCACCAGGAGGAAATCACAGGCAAGAAGTTACATGAGGAAACTACAAATTGTTAAAAACACGTTTGACAACATATGACCTACATAGACAAACACAGGGCAAATTAAACCTTATACATAGGGCTTTGAGGAAACACTGTTGCATACGGGGTTTCCCCTCACCCTGTGTCTTGCGCTCTCATTGGCTGTACTGCGACGGCACATTTATTGCCAGTCGCAGCTGGGTCATAACACATTTGACACTACAGGATTTGGAGTCGCTGACAGGTCCAGATATTTTGTCTTTGAATAGTTCACAGTAGTGATGAAGCGGTGATTTCCTAATTCTAAGGGAACACCAATCTGCCTCCAGTCTGGGGCTATTGTCAGTGATCTCCCAAAACTGTTGGTAGGCAGAAAATTGGGGTTAAAATATTGTAGTGTGAACTTAGCATTACTGTTAGTGGAGTGGAACTGCTACCACTTCACAGAAACATTATATGGTTGAAGATCTGGAGTGTAATTCAGTATTAGAAAAATTATATCAAAATTGGGGCAGTGGCACTAGGTGTCACCAAAGCACAGAAAGGGCAGCTGCAGAATACAGTAACTATAAAAGTATTTGTTGGATCCATCCATTTGTTGAAATTGCTTGTCCTATTCAGGGTCAGGGGGGGGGGGGTTCTGGAGCCTATAGGCACACGGTGGGGAATAACCCAGAATTGGGCACCAACCCACTGCAGAGCACACTCACACACACATGCATAACTATGGACAATTTATCAGCGCCAATTAGCCTCAGTATGATTTTAGACTGTGGGGGGAAACCGGAGTACCTGGAGGAAACCCCACAATGACACGGGGAGGAGAACATGCAACATCCACACACGTAACCCAGGCAGAGATTCGAACCCGGGTCCCAAAGGTGTGAGAGGCCAACCCTATTTGATGGATCATTTTTTTTCCCATACTTACCAGGAACATTGTATAAGTGATGGTGTGGAGTCTTTCTTTCTTTGAGGAAAATTGCACCAAAAATGCAATGTGAATGAGTGGTGGCGCAGAAAAGGACAGCCACAGATGTAAGCATGGTAAACAAGATCCTATTGTGAGTCACATAAAGTTGAGCTCTGAATACAGTTTTTTTATGAGGAATCATACAGGTCGATGGGTAGGGGAGGAGTAGGGATTAGATTGGGGGGGTGACAGGTCCATCCAGGAAATGCATTGTTTTTGTTCTAACAGCATCTGCTTCCCACAAAATTCCCAATAACTGTGTGCTACTATACAGGTCCAGTCTCACTCTTCACCATGTGGACTAATAGGATCAATGCTGCAAACTCACGCAAGCATCAGGAGTTTGCTGGGAGAATCAACTCTGTCAACAACAAAGCTGAGCTGTACCAGCACCTCAAAGATGAAAATGGGTTTGTATTCTGTCATAATTAAAGCAGATACGTGATTGGCCACCAGTACATTTGACTGACGGCTGTCTTTTATCCTACAGGATGGACTCGCACGAGAATGGGAAGGCCACCAGATAATGTGACTCTTTCCGATTGGTGGAATAGCCTGTCTGTCAAAGCTGCTTTGAGTCTTGTTAGATTTGTACAGTGAGATTATTTTACTAAAAATGTGTAGCTGGATCGTGTGTTGCAACTTTTTACCTTTATATGCTGTACTCAGATGAAATGTTGCAGAGTTCTTCAGTTTTTTTCTTAATACATTTCTTTTTACACACTTTTATACTAGCAAATTCTTATGTTCTGAAAGGAAATAAAAAGAATGTGTTGCTTGTTTTTCCCTCCTGTTTCTTGAGACATCAGGAACAACATAAGTGACTGGGATCTGAAGTGAATCATTCCCAAAACTGAAGACTCATTTATTGTCAACACATCCACATACATGTACACAGTGCATTTAAGTACAATTTCCACTGGGCCCCTATGGTGCTACACAAACACAAATGCAAAAATAAGTGTATAACAGCAGCACAATATAATATAATAATTCAATTAAAATATAAAAAGTATACAATAAAGGTTTAAAAAAATGGCCTTAAAAACTAAATTGTTTAGGAAAAAAGGTTAGGAAGCGGGATTGATTGGTAGACTGAATCCCTTTGCGTTTGTGTGTCCAGTTTTCATAGCTGTTTAAGGCCAGTCTAAATAGGAATTAATAATCCATATTTCCGAGATATTCCATAAGTTACAGATCAAAGATTCCATGCTCCACACCCTTAAAAGCCTGAATTGTATCTCCATGCTCTGTTGTTTTTGTACTGCCATGGTGATAAATTTATCTACAAAGCTGTTGGTTTAGTGGTCATGTGGTTCAGCTGACCCTTGTTACCCACAAAGAAAGTGCCTTGTCTTTAACCCTGGAAAAGCCCCACATAATTACAAATGTTTGGGCTCAGATGACACCAAGGAGGTCAGTGACTTGTTCAGCTATGCCCATTAAATGGGTTAAAGCTGGTTTGCACAGCTTCTAAAATGTGTGAGTTCACTGGAACTGACACTATCAGATTTCCACCCCCACCCCACTGTGCCAAGATGACAAAACATCTTGCAGAGTCTTTCACAAACCAGCTCAGATAAAGTGGTCCTTTAATTTAAGGAAGTGTCATTTCCTGTACCAAAAAAAACATGATAGCTAAAGAATATTGTATAGTTGTTTATTATTAAGTTAGTTAGATTGATCCAAGTTTTTGTCATTGTTAGTTTTTTGACAACCACAAATTAATATGAATATCATGATCCACGTAAAACTGTGTGCACGCATCCATTATTATACAGTTCAGTTACTGCCTTATCTAGAAATGCTACGGTTTGCTATATAGCTATTTTCACTTTTAATCCCTCCTGGAAAGGTGATGCATGCTTATGTCATCATTGCTGGTGTAACATGTTTAAAACACGGTATTATTTTAATCTGTAGGGAAACCATGAAACACACCCCACACAGATATCAGGATCCTAGTATGTGTCTGAAGTAAGAGACTTTAACCTTAAAGAGTGGTATGCAATATACAATAGCCAATGGGCTATTGCGTAAGTATCCTACATTCAAATGGATTTCAATCAGCACCTAAACGACCAGGAATGGCCGAAACCTTTATTTTGCCCACACTTAGTATTGTAAGAGATAAATTAGTTTCACATATTTTGACTATAAAGCCATTGCCTTGATCAAAAAACTATTCTATTGTTAAAATTTGGAATTAATTATTAATTTGGAATGTTTTATAAATAAAGCAGGACTTTCCAAGAAACGTGGGTTACATATTCCAGTTGCTAGTTAATTAAATTAAGATCTGTTCTCAGATGCAGATAATGACTGTGTAGGAAGGAGTCGAGTATATGACTAGAAATAATTATGCTCGGGAATATTTTAAATAAAAATCAGTATATTCTGATTGTGAATGCACGTTTTAACATCATTCACACAATTTTCATGTTTATCTGAAATTTACTTCCACATACCCTAGCCCTTTTCCCTAAGATGTTTATGTAGTCTAAAATTCAACTGAACTATATGCACAAATCTCGCTTTACACAAAGTTACATTTTACTAAAGTTACAGTGGACCAATTATAAGCGGCCTAAGAGCTCAGAAGCTAGACCAGTCCGCTAATGGCTACATTAAACACTGACACGAACAGCAACATAAGTTAAATAAGTAATACTGCATGTCTACAAATCTAATTAATTACTGTCCATATTTCCTGATATTGTTTGAACAGGAAAATATAAAAAGAAAAATGTCATGATCTGATACCCGGTCAAAGACTGCCTTATGAGAATAGGCTACAATCTCAGAAAAAAGGTAAAAATTTATACCTTTGCTTGTCACTGAGGCTGTACCTTCAAGGGTCTGCCAATTATAGCCTTAGCTGTTGGTAATTGTACCTTTTAAGGTACAGAAATGGACTCCGGGGAACATTTCTGTACCATTGATGGTACATTAATGCTGTTTGTACATTTGAGATGTTCCTCAGATATGTTCCTTCTGTAACTTCAAAGGTACAATTACAAGGATACAGCCCCAGTGAAAAGCAAAGGTACAAATGTTTACCCTTTTTTCTGAGTGTACTCTACAGCAGCAATTCAGCCCAGGCCACAGAGTTATCACGCAGTGTAATATTTTAGTCTCTCACCTGCAATAAATACACACTCCATACTATTGATGTGAATCTGCAACTACTAATTAAAATGAAAGAATCTCATTTATCTCCATATGGAGCAATCCCCTGCATTACGTATCTCCCTTAACTCAGACAGCACATACCCATCCATCTATATAACTACATGTCCGTCTTCCTTTCTCCGCAAATGTAAAAGTGCAATATGTGCAACCAAGCGCCAGTGTGACGTTTAATAAATTCACTTCCTAACTCAAGATCTGTACCATTATGTGCAATTAATTCGTGCTGCATGCAGAGAAGTGAAATTGCAAGGACAGATCCTGGAAAAAGATCAAATACACAATAATAATATTAAAGTAAGAATAAAAAAGAAATAAACAAAAGCACAGTTGGTACTGAAGGCACTTACTCAAAAACTACCAGTAAAGCTTTTCTGAGAGGTACGGCTGGAACAACTGGGCTTACTGGATAGGCTCCCCGACTGCGCGGAGCCGCTTCCTCCCAGACTAGCGAATACGAAAGTGTCTCGGAGAGGCCGCTCCGGTTCTGCACCAGGAAGGAGTCCGGAGCATAAACTGAAGCGATAAATTCCCGCAGAAAGACATCGGCGTCCTCGGGAACCGCGATCGCACCCCTCATCGTGCTGTCATTCTCCAGCGGGAAACAAGAAACATGCTTTCTGCCTTTCGGGGACTTAACTTTCGCGCTGGAGAAGTGTCTGGGTGTTCGGAAGACACGTTGAAGCGTTTTTAAGAAGGTGCTCATTACTTCCACGCCAGAAAGGAGTGCATGCGTCCTAACCTGAGAGATCAACTGGAGCAAATTTGGGAGAAAAATGTCTGATCAAAGATCAAGCTTTCTCCACAAAGGAGACATCGTTTCACTGTATGCGGAAGGCACGGTGAATGGGTTTATAAGCACTTTGGGGTGAGCTCCTCTCTTACTAAATGGCTACTGACTGGTTTTGTCATGCTTGTTTCAGACGTTTTGCTGTATTCCTTTGACAGGTGCCATCGCTTTTGCACCGCCCAAGAGCTTTTCTGGAAAGATCAGACACTTTTTAAAAGTTTCAAAGTGATTAACTTTATTTCCTCCAGTCTAGGGCATCAGAAGTAGGAAGTAATTTCAAGTTGTTGACAGGCCTGACAGTTGCAACTACATGTCCGACAAACACACCTCTTACTCCATGCACTTTTAACGGGGATGCAGTACAAGATGGTATTTTAGAATAAAACTTTGCTGGGAAGCCACTCCGTTGAGAAACGCATCGGCGGGTTGAGCAGCTGGATCCTGTTGTGTTTTTAGTTTACAGACTTTGGCGGCAGATTACGGTCCGTATAAAAGCCCGCTGATGTTTCAACACACAGAAAGTGCAGCAGATTGAATCTTCTTCCAGGAAGCGAGCTTCGGGTAGTTTTCTTAATCTCGCTGTCAGGTTTAGGCTGCGTTTATGCCAAGCCGTTTTCTCTCTGATACATTTCTGCAGGATAACTATTTCAGTTCTAACCAGTAAAGAATGCAAAGTCTTTATGAAAAATTCTATTGCGAAACGATCGATTTTTTTTACATGCCTTTGTGTGTTTAATTAAGACTACAGTCTCTAAAGAGAAGGATCCCCCCTGTCTTTTGTTGTTACTCTAAAACCAGCAGCCAGAATGTGTGTGAGTAATACATAGTAAACTCCCTGACCCGGCCTTGGCGTGCATCCTGTAAAACTATACCGTTAAATTGTGGTTTTCAGTCTCCTTTCCATTATCATGTTTCTGACTCGGGGTTTCACACCACCCTCAGCTATACCTAACGTCTTCTGATCAAGTTAATGGCATCCCTGGGGGTGGAACCATACCCGCACCAAACTGACTGCCCTACACGTGTCTGTCATCTGCTGGAGAGAAGTAGGCAGTGATGAGTCAGGATGCAGTAGAGAAGGACGCCATCTATAACTCTTAACTGTTTCAGAGCTGTGGGGGCAGGAAACGTTTTGACTCATACACCTTGTGGAAGGCTGTGTATTAGGAGAGACAGTACTTAATTGGCATGTAAGTTCTCTTTTGGAGTATGATTTATCATCACCTATGATGATGACTTTTTAAACCTAATCCCTAACTTTTTTTTCCATATTCTGAAGTTATTCAACAATCCACCCAGGATGTTCTTGCCACCTCCAGTGGTCTGTGCTCTTTCTGGGTTCATTTGCACCTTTCGGTTTTGGTGCATGTAAATGCCACTTTGGGTTTATCATTCATCGAATGCAAAACGAGCCAGCGGCGTGGCTTTTTGGTGGTCTGTTAGATCTTGCCTGTGCGTAACTCATTAACGACTCTGAACAGGACTGCGCTCTACCGACAGACGCCTGACCGTTGGATCTTTCTGGAAGCTTTTTGGAAGTTGTTAGACGTAACCCCAGAGTGCATTGCTTTTGTTTCAACCACTCCCAAAGGTTAGAGCATCAGGAATCTTCTGTAAAAATGTGCGATGACTCACCCCCCCCCCAAACCCCAAATACTTTGGCTTTATTGACATATAGTGTGCCCCTCCCCCAGCAAAGCTGGGTTTGATTTCATTGTGCCAACCTCTTCTAAACATGATTGCATAGTATTATACTAGCTTGTCTTCTAAAAATAAGCTGATAAACCTGATAATTATTGTTGACTATGTGTCTCATCTGCCCATGGGAGCAGCAGCAGACCTGTGGTCTGTGCAGACCTTCACATAAATGCCAAAGTAAGGAAAAGTGTTAAAGTTGCTACAGCGATCCTCTGGCAATTTTTTGGCATTTTTTGGTTTTTTTGTCTTATAGGAAAGTCTTTTTTTTTTGCTGTTTATTGTATATCAGTGCTTTGTTTGGGTGTTACAAATAAGGAAATCATGTGGAAAATTTCGCTTAAATGTGGTGCGTCTTAGAAGAGAATCGATGTTATTCTCGCCCCACTATGTTGGGTCAGCTATACTTACTACCTAGAAATATTGTCTTTTTATATTTTTTTAAATTATTCATTGAATTATGTAGTGCCCAAGTTAAGTTTACTTAATCTTTACTTTTAAATGAGCCGTGTCTGAACTTGGTGACTAGTCTTTTTCTGACACGCAGTAATGGTGATATAATTGCCTGTCAGTGTGCTGTAAGGTAACTGATGTGTGACCGGAGCCGCTGTTAGTTCACGTTTAACCAGACTGCAGGGCTGGATTTCCACTGCGCCTTTACTCCTGAATGAACCCAAAGGTTTACAAGCACCTCTAAGCGTTTCCCTATTTCATTTATATATTTCCCGTGACATTTTCAGTTTACATACTCCCTACTAAGTTGCTCTTTAAGTAAAAGCAAATATATAGCGAAAGCCAGTAATCTATATTAAAACAGGGTAATAGCAAGTAACGGTATTAAAAACAACTGGGATACAACACAGCTGGTGGTCAGACCCATAATAATGATGATAATAATAATGATAATAATAATAATAATAATAATACAAATGGAGAGTCCTATGTTTAATTTTACACTCAGAAAAAAGGGTCTAAATGTGTACCTTTGCTTGTCACTGAGGCTGTACCCTCAAGGGTCTACCAATCATACCCTTAGCTGTTAATAACTGTACATTTTCAGGTACAGAAATGGACTCTTAAGGAACATTTCAATACCATTGATGGTATACTAATGCTGTTTGTACCTTTTGGGATGTTCCTCAGAGTCCATTTCTGTACCTTAAGAATGTAAAATTACAAAGTACTTCCCTAGTGACAAGCAAAGTTACAAATTTTTACTTTTTTTCTCCATCCTGCACTGTTAACATAGTCAGTATTTGTTATTTGTCGTAGTGATGTTTTTGTTGTTGTTTTGGTGTCCTGCATGTTGGCCCAGGCCAGCTGCAGATTGCGGTTCAGACGGGAGATTACCGTTTGCAGGCGTGTCGGAGCGCCGTGCCAGAGGACCTGGGGAGATTCGCGTTTCCCAAGTACGAAACTCCCGCTTCCCAGGTCGCTGTGTGGGGTGCGCTGATAGGGGGCCCTGTTGAGGATTTTCTCGGGAACCGGTCACGGTTTGCAACGTGAGGTCTCGACAAGTAGGAGTAAGAAAACATTCAATGTTCATTGTTATGTTAGGTTATCAGCTTCCTTTGTTTCCTGAAAGTGGTCCTTGAATTCAGTCCAAGGGGAATTTTAGGTCCTGAGAAGTGGGAAGCAGGACTTTTTACCTTGTAGGGACATCATTTTTTTTCGGTCACCACAAGGGGAAACTCAATTTCACAAAAATCTATGAATGGTTAAGGTTAGGGCTGGGTAGGGGTTAAGGTTAGCATAATAGTTGGAATTAGGGTTTTTCCCATAGAAATGAACAGATAGTCCCTATAAAGATATACATGCCTGAAATTTGTGTGTGTGCGTACCTGTGCTTGTATGTATGTGTATCTGTGTCTGTGTGTGATTCCTCAGCATTTATCCAACTCGCAGGTCTGCTGTGTTTCCGGGAATTTTTTTATGGACCATCATCCCGTAACATCATGTGATGCTGAGTTACACATTTTGTTTTTCCTTAAATGTCTCTCTTCCCCCATCATTCCTGGTGACGGACAAACCCATTACTTGCCTCAGTGCTGCTAGAGTCAACTGTGAACGGTGGCCTTCTTCATTAACAAGGCTAAGTGTCTTGGGAATGCTGCAGGTTTTGGAGATATGTGTTGCCTAATCTGCAAACCCGTGCCCAGCGCTGGGCGTTTCTAGGCACCCTTGCAGAAAGGAGACCGCGTGCAAGGCCTCTGTTGACATTACTCTTTCCCTCTGATCTTAGTACACATTCGAGAATAGTGAACAAAAAAGGTACTGAAGTTTCCACCATACACTGGTGTCATGCACCATTTACTCTTCACGGGAAGAAATACCACACTTCTTTGTCAAGTGGTAAAATCTGCTTCTATTTTCGGATCCAAATCACAGCTGCAAAATATACGACATTAATACTGACGTTATATGTTATACACTTGCTGTTGTCATACTGCAAGGGCTGGGAGAATAGGCTGGGTTAAGACCTTAAGTTAGGCCGTAACGTTTTTTTTCTGTTAAAGGAAACCTAGCTGTGCAAGTTTTGCAGGTTTAATAATCTGTCCTTTGCGAGATTATCTAGAATATTTAAAGAAGAAAAAAACACTGCTGCTTTTGCGTGAGCTCTGCAAGCGCGATTGATTTTTCCCCCTCGTCAGAATCGCTCACAGACTGTGTGGGGGCATTTGGGAGAAATTCAATGAGAATGACTGGGGGATAAAAAGAGAATGAGAACTGGTCACCAAAAGACATTCTACTTCCACCGTACAAAAATATTTTGGATTCCACGGAGACGATATTGAGCAAAAGCAAATGATTTGTAAGCACTGTTTTGTGTTATTTTTTGGCAGAACTCGCTGTAATACCACCAATTTCTTTGACAGTCTCCATTGGTAGATAATGTTATATTTTGCTGTAGCTCATTTCGGGTAAATTTCTACTCCTTTTTTGCTTGAAAAATTTCACAATATCTCAAAACTTTCTAATATCACAATGAATGCTGAGCCTTAAAACATCCACATTAGTCTGTAGCCGACTTTACTCGTCGATGAAGCGAACCCCTCGGATTGAATATTGGATATGAGCTTAATTCTCCAGAATTCTCTTCTCTTCATAGAGGCTCCTGTGCGTTCCTGTGAGAATGGCCCCATGTTTGGGTGTGTGGGTCAGATTAAGGGTGGCGGTAACCAACCTTGAGCAGTTGAGATTGCACACCACGTGGCCGGGTGGGTTGCTGCGCTAGAGTTTGTATGCTTGCCAGTGTTTCTCCGGAGGACAGCCAAGTCTTACCATCAACGGGCCTGTTCAGACCTTTCTGGCATTCTGCTTGGGTGTGGAGCTTTTTCCTTGCATTAACTCTTCGTGGTTACCCAGGGAGTTTTGCGTAATCGCTGTCTGGCTGGGTTAGACCTCCAGTTTTTGCGGCCTCCTCACCCTTTTCCGTTTCCACGGTGTTTCGGCTGGCCTGCTTTTGACGGCTTGTCAAAAATCTCTCACTGCCTGCCTGTGCGTGGATATGTTCATCTGAGATGTGTGTGTCGGTCCGCCGAGGTCGTGCAAACAAAGCTGCCCTTGTGAGCCAGGGAGTAACGGCCACCCTGGAATGTCAGTGCAGCCTTGGGCGAAGTACCTTTAGTCGTTTTAACACCAAAGTTCCGGAACAAGATCCTGGGTTGTCTGGACTGGGAACATTTGTAGCTCCTGGGAATTATAATGTGTCGCTTTCACACTGCACAACAGGAACTGGGATCTTTATGCTGAATAAGCAGGGGAGATGCTCGTAGGTTAAACTTCACACACAATTTGCTAATAAACTACACCACCACGCCAAAACAATGGAGAATGAAGAAGTCTTTAGTCATTGGGGGCATCAGTCGCGCTCAAAACAGGACACAGTGTTTAATTTATGTTTTATTTATATGACCTGTGGCATTGATAATTCTTATTAAATCTGCTTAGCCAATCAATCTTTTGTTTCCACAGAATAAAGAACTATGTATAATTATCTCACTAATTAGACAAAGGTATATTGGTTATTGAATGAATTTCCTCATGCAGAAATATGGAGATGCCAGGAAATAATACATTAATTTGTGCATTAAATGTAATTGAGGTATAAAATTTAATCCATCTGCTCAATTCTTGCTCCTGTACTTCTGTCACTTTTCCCTATATTTCTGTGTGACTTCCAAGTTAGCAGAAGTGCTTGTGGTCAACCAGTCAGCAAGTTTATCACTGTAAATGCCTCCCAAGTACTGTTTGAAAGGGAAAGTTCCCAGTCTGGAGTAGGTACTTGAAAGGGTTCCGGAACTGCGTCTGAGGAATTACAATCGGGCTGTGTTCCTGCGATGTAAACACCACAAGTTCCTGGTTCTGGAAAAAGGTTCTGGTTCCTGAAAAAAATGCTAGTGATGAGAAAACACCTTTTGTTGACCTACCCTGCAGGAATAAAGCCCCCCCTGCACGCACAAATCGTTTAACAGTGGCATTCTGCTTCTGGAATAAGCCATGTGCTGTTCCCCCCTCCCCCCCGCAGGTTGGTAGATGACAGATGTGTGGTGCAGCCTGAAGCTGGAGACCTAACCAACCCCCCCAAGAAGTTCAGAGGTGAGTGAGTCAGGGTGTTCTCTCAGTGTCTGCCAGTCTCAGCACTGAGCTACAGTTTCAGGATTCAGGACTCTTCAGTTATAATTAGCATGTGTGTGAAGTCTGTGATGCCAGTGAAGTTAAAAATGAACAGCATGCACAGTGAGGAACCTGCAAATTAGTACTTCCCATTCATTTCTTAAATCTCCCGAGTTGTTGCATGTAGCCTGTTTAAAATTCCACTTATAGGGTTACGATACACTGGGCAACTTTTTGAGCAATATTGCTGGGCATTGTTGCTCAGGCACTTTACCACTGATTCTGGGCAACAAATTTCTGTTTGAAAAACTTTAATTGGCAGTGGGTAACATTTTGCGATCATCCTGACCCAGATAAGTTGCCCTTTGTCTCACCTGGTTGCCTCGGCAACATTGCTCAAAAAGTTGCCCTGTGTATCATCACCTTAAAAGAGTAATTTTAGTTACCTTTTTTTTTACCTTTATTGATTTTAGTGTTTTTTTAGTCCTGTTTTCATCCGGGATTAGTGTGTTAATCCCCTACCCTTAAGCAATGGACGCTGGTTCTCATTCCTTGACGTCTCCATGTCACTCGACCTCCCAAGGCTGCGCTCTCCTCTCTCTCTTGGTTCGCCGACTGTACCTCCATTGCATTGCATGGCAGGGCAGGGTTTATTTAACAGGCAAGATCCCTTCGTCTGCTATAGCTTGATGGTCTGAGATTTCCCAGGCTGCTCCTGTTGAGTTACCTCAGTTGCAGCCGGTTTCTGCAGGAATCACTGGTTCAAATGAGTTTGCCTTTATAAGTCATCTTTCGTAATGAAAAAACTTTGCTGTTTGTTTTTTTCTGTTGTGCTTCTCTGTCTTATAAAAGGGTCCAATAATGCTTTTCCAGTTTTTCCAGTTATATAGCGTTATGTGCATAAAAATTCTGCAAAGTCTTAAGGCCCGAGGTACACACTGAAGGGGAAACCCACTTTTCTGTAATCTGCCTGAAACGCTTTGTTGGAATTTCAGCCCAAACTTCTATGACATGGTGAGGTCACCTCAAGACACAATCCTTATTGGTATACCTACCTTCAAGGATCTGTCAGAAGACTTCAAATCAGATGTGGAACATGAAGGGCAATCTGACCAATCAGAGCACACTGGGCTTATTGGGGGTGGGGCTTAAAGCTCTAATAGAGCATTTCAGACAGTTATAGACAGAGTGACTGTAAATGCACAGTATGAGAAAAATAATGTGGTGGAACATTGAAAATCTAGTCTAGACCCCGAAAATAAAATTATGAACACTTCAAATGAGCATAATAGGTCCCTTTAATAAAATCACAGATGAGTTTGAATAGTGAATGTTATGCAGAATATCAGTCTAACTGACATCATTTCGACTTGTGCGTGACATCTGTACCATAAAAATCACCTCCCCTCCCTCTTTCTCTCCAGACTGCCTGTTTAAGGTCTGTCCCATGAGCAGATACTCTGCGCAGAAGCAGTTCTGGAAAGCCAAGCAGGGGAAGCAGGGCAACGACACAGAGGTGGACTTGCTGAAGAAGTTACAGGTATGTGATTGGGACTCGGAGGTTCACGGCCGCGCTGATGAGCCCACTAGGCCTTCGTCCGAGCCTCAGAAATACAGCGCTAATCCGAATGGAACTTGTGTTTGATTAGCTGACAGACTTCAGAGATCGGAATAGGTTTTGTATGAATTATTATTATTGTAGCATTTTATCAAAGCTTCAGTAGCTCAAGGTATGATAAATCCATTGAGGCAGGATGCTAATCCTGTCTGCCTTTGCTGGATTGGGTGGACAGCGTTGCTGGAGCTCTCTGATTGCTCGCCGCAGCCCGTTTCTCCATTCTGCCTCAGAGGTATTGCCTTGTGTCCTTAACAAGTTAGAATTAACAGTTCTGACATTTTTCTTCAGTAAACTCTTGAGTTCTAGTGCAGATTGTCCTTTGAACGCCTTGTGTGGAAGGGAATTCTCATGCGGCAGATAGAAATGAAAAAAGTCGGCGTCATACGTCCTGTAATGACCATGAAGAGTGTGTTATAAGTATATAAGGATTGTGTTTGTCAGAGAGATTAGGGTAAAGTTATGTGTTTCCTGTACCTTGTATACATGTCACATGTGGGCGGCTGTGGGATACAGACATTAGTATAATATTTTATATTAATATATGTAACAGAGAGCAGCATGCAGCTCGGTGGGCTAAATCTCTGTGTCTGTGGTCGGAAAGTCGCAGGTTCGAGTCCCGCTTTAGCCGCATGGTTACATGTCTGTGGGCCCTTGAGCGAGGCCCTTTACCCCCAGCTCTGTGGGCACCACTGCAGGTGGCTGCCCTTCACCGCCAGGCTCGCTTCACCTACATGTGTGTCTGTGTCATGGAGAGTAAGATATGGTACGCAAAGGGACAAGTTCCTCCCGCAGATCTATTATTATTGTTGTTGATAATAATAATCTGACATATCACTTTTTACAAATTGTGTCTAAATAATTAGTAGTTTGGTCTGTGTATTTAACACAAAAATGTAAGAATTCAAATCACTCATAACTGAAGTCTTCTAAGATATTTGTTTGATTGTAAATGAAATGTTTTTGTACACTTTGTACTGATGAATGACTTTTCCACATGTGAATGTTATACCTGTAGCTGTACAGGTTTTTTAGATCCCAGTCTTTGGTGTGGGGCTGGTCATCCTGGCATGTCATGGAATGCAGAATACAGAAGCTGCAGGAGGGCCACCCTGGCTGTGGGGGAGATCTGGGTGTGCTCACTGTCTGCTCCCATGCTCCTTTGGCGCCGAGACATCCTGGTAGGCCTGTTGGGCGACTTTCTGATCCAAAATCTCCTGTTTCCAGCACGCGGCCGAGCTGGAACAGAAACAGAATGAATCGGAGAACAAGAAGCTGCTCGGGGAGGTGGTGAAGTACAACAACATCATCCAGGTGCACCAGGGCTCAGTGCTCGGCTCTCTGTGCTTCTGTCCTGCACCCACCATTTCTCTGTAACCTCTGCATTACATTGGAGAACAAGCTGTTAGCTGGCTCTGTTTACCATGCAATATAGCTGCAGTTTCACATTCCTACAGCTATGGTACGTTTTTGCCTCCTTATCCTAAATGCACTAATTGATAACCTTTGCATAGAGGAGTGGATCTCTACCCAGCAGGGGTGATTCGGGGATTTAGATTTTAAAGTGTTGGGGAAGAAGATGGGCTGCAATTCATGCAGAGGGACAACCTACTCATTAGCTAATGATATGCTTTGAAAAATTGAGTGATAGGTCAGATGGTACTCTAGCGGCCAATCAGCGTTCAGCTGCCCCCCTTAGGCCAACCCTTATGTATACCCCCAACCAAGCAGGCGACAGTGCCTGTTGAGTAGGTATGTTGGGTGTTTTGATAGACTGTTAGTTCTGAGTACAGAAGTACAGAATACAGAATATCCTGCTTACAGCAGGACAGTAATTCAGTCAGCCCCATTACTGGCATTCAGGTATCCAGTTTAAAAGGTCATTTTATAAGTACATAGTACTAATACCTCTACGGACCTAAATGTGTCCTCATGGGAAGCGGAGGTGATTCGGCGTGTGCATATGGCTCTGTCAGCTTAACCTTAAGCCGTAACTTTACTGTATGCTCAACTTCAGTGCTGCTTGAGGAAGAGACTTAAACACGTTTTCCGGGGAAACTTGAGAATCAATGAGCCTGAAGTTGAATGAATGGGCGGTGGCATTTAAACCCGACATCTATCCTCTTAGGTTCACACTTCCAGCAGTAGGGTCCTACCTCATACGATTCAGGGTACTTACCTGCTTTATGATAGGTGGCTGCCTTCACAGAAGAACATTTTGTCCGAGTGACTGTGACGATAATCGGAGACGCGTCTGTGGTTTTCATAAGAGATCAAGCCATATACGCTGAAATCTAGGACCTGTTCCTGATAGTAGTAAAATGGTGGAACCTTTTTAAAGCACAGCTTGAGCCCCATCCTCAATGTCTGGCTTAGGTTTCCTTGTTATTGAATCTAAAACCACTTTAGTTTACACCCACAGACTCTCCATGTTTTTGCTGACTGGGAGCTGGGAGGGAGCAAAAACGTGGACCAACTATGGGTCCCCGCTGACTGGATTGGGAATCACTGGTTTACACAGTTTTTCTGACATGGGTGTTTGTTTGTGATTTTCTGGGTATACCATTTTATGTGCAAATGTCACCACAGTGTGATAAAATCCTGTTATTTTGATGTTGTGGGGATGTTGTGTGATACCTCTGGTCACCACAAGGGGAAAATGAGTTTTATAAAAATGTATGACTACAATCAAAAAAGTAAAAATGCCGAAAGACTCGTATTTTGTTTGGTTACATTTGGTTAAGGTTAGAGCTGGGTAGGGCTAGGCTTGTCATTGATGGGATTGGGGGTTTTCCCAAACAAATGGCTCCCACAAAGAAATTAATATGTGTGTGTGTGTGTGTGTGACTGATGATTTCACTATTCATTGCTTTCTCCAGCCTTGACTTTTATAGATTCTGAATATTCAGTAAAGCTTGTCTCCACCCCCCCCCATGTCTGTGTGTGTGCGCGCGTGTGTGCCTGTGTGCACGTGTCTGTGCATGTATGTATGTGTGTGTGTGTGTGTGTGTGTGTGTGTGTGTGTGTGTGTGTGTGTGTGTGTGTGTGTGTGTGTGTACTCTTCTTCTGGCCAGTTGCTGCACATCAAGAGCAACAAGTACCTGACGGTGAACAAGCGGCTGCCGGCACTGCTGGAGAAGAACGCCATGCGCGTTTCCCTGGACCCCGCGGGCAACGAGGGCTCCTGGTTCTACGTCCAGCCCTTCTGGAAGCTCCGTAGTGAGGGGGACAACGTAGGTCCTGGGCGGACGGTCTCGGCCCTCTAACACCTGCTTTTCTGTGTCGCTTTTTTCGCATCCTGGTTACGTTATATTACATTCCTGTAGCATTTTGTTTTTCGAAAAAGCATCGCCAACGCTAAGGCTACATTCCTTGCTTTGGGAAAAGCACCATTCATTTGAATTAATTAATTCAGCTAAAAAACACGCTGGAGGTTTTTCTGACCAGTGATGAGTTGGGGGGGGGGGGGGGTTGGGGGTGCAGCCATGATGTTTGTTTCCTGTGTAATTCCTGGGGGTTAAATGCATCAGGGAACAGGATGCCCTTTCCTTAATTGGAAAGTTAAGCTTTGAAAGGCCGACGTCTCGGGGCAGGTGAGATTCGGGGAGAGAGGAACTGCAGGGCCTGTAGCTGCTAGATCAGGGCAAAGGCTTTTTTTAGGCTATTCAAGTTTAAAATGCACCTGGCGGGGGGGGGGGGGGGGGG
>JAODUD010000062.1:27510040-27530967 GCA_026784285.1 Stomatorhinus walkeri
CAGTTGCAAACAATGTTGTAAACAATACAGGGGTCAAGGGGTTTAGTTACTGTTTGGATAAGCATTACAATGGCTCTTTTGGAGAGATTAATTGAGGTTTCTTGCATGGACCTGGAACAAATTATGGTTTTATCCATAAGAAATAATGAAAATGGCTTTTCAATATCCAGATTTGTGCTGTTGAAATGGTTTTCAGAACCAACTGCACTTGTGTGGCAATGTATACAGTGTGTGTGTGAATGGAGAATACCCACAAAGGTATGACTATGATATGTGTGTGTGTGTGTGTGGGGGGGGGGGTTGTTTTATATGCATATATATATATATATATAAAAACATGAAAACCTGTTCCTTTGTGTCGGTAAATCCACTCAAAAAACTGAAAATTCCAAAAGTCATATATTTTGTTTGGTTTGTTACGGTTAAGGTTAGTGCTGGGTAGGGGTTTGGGGTGTCATTGTTGGGATTAAGGGTATGTCCATAGAAATTAATGGAGAGTCCCCACACAGATATGACTATGATATGGTATGACTATTGTGTGTGTGTGTGTGTGTGTGTGTGTATATAGCTGCGTGTTTCATACAGGGTGATGGGGAGGCTGGCTCATGTCCCGGGAATCACAGGGAAGAAGGCAGAGGACACCCAGGCAGGGATGCCAGTTATATTATATCATTTTTGTTGGATAAAGCAGGAAGCATCTTGGGCCAAAAATGTACACTAGGTCAGGCAGGAAGCTGATCGTCAGTGTACGCTGTTATTCATTAACCTGTTAGTCGTCCCTCTGTGCCCGGGGGGGGGGGGGGGCAGTGCGACCCTGGTACCGCGGGCTACCTAATGTTACTCTGCAATGGCAGCAAACCCAGTTGATTGTGTCCCCTTAACTTGAACGACTCCTTGCTGCATTTTCCCATGATGCATCTGTGCGGCCTCCTCCGGTCACCTGTGTCGACTTCCCCTTCCTGACGGCTCCCCACTGCCGCCATGGTGCTGGTTTCACGCATTATTTCTCAAACTCGCTTGGCCTGTCATGGTCACTTACTGAGGCTGATGTCCTCACACTTTTGCAGGGACATCCTGCTGTATGTGTCTTAGTATGTTCTGTCTTCACGGTGAAGTCGATTACAGACGACACGTATACAGATACTTGACAAAAGTCCCTTAATTTTGTTGTTCTGTTAGCTTATTTGATGAGTTACTTAGCTTATTTTTTTGTCCTGGTTTTGGTTTCCATGCTGTAGAAGTTCTTGACTTTTGGTCACAGGTAATATTTCTTAAATAATAAAAGCTTCTGCTGTTTGCTTCTGTATAGCACTGGATTTGAATTTTTTCCCCTCTCAAGTAGGCAGCCGTGCACATTAACTGGAACCCGGCCTGTCGCTATGAGCTGTTTTGTTCCCGTCGCCGTGGAAACGGGCAGAACCGTGGCAGCCCATTTCCACGTTAGGTAACCGTGACCTGCGTCGAGTCGGCGCGGGACTTCGTGTTGTTAGATCCTGCCGGAGTCTGTTGCTTTGCCCCGCCCCCTGCATCGAGGATGGCGCACAGGCGGGATGTGTGCCCCCTGTCCATGCCGTGCCCCCCCCCCCCCCTCGCCAGGCCTCCTTTGTACGCTTTCCCACATTGCAGAAATGCAGGAAACGGGGCAACTTATTTAATGTCCAACTGCTTGTTTTCTCTTTTTTTTTTATATATTTGAAGAACTGAGTTATTTTGGTGGGATACAACCTGATTTCATTTAGTCCAATTTCCTAAACTGGACGCTTATTGGTAACTCGGTACACTTTTACCTAGTTGAATGACTTTTATAAATGTGCTTCAGTTAATCAAGACACCTACCAACCTTTGTGTAAGATCTACATATTTTACTCAGAAGAAAAAAATCAGTCAACAGTTGGTAATGATGATGATTCGCCATCATACAATCTGAAGTATATAGAGATTCTTTTACTTAACCCGCCTTGCTCTCCTATGAGACACATGCAGGCCCCCGGTCAGAGCACCGGGTCAGTCATTTTTCCAGTGCCTCTGGAGTGGCTTTTTTTTTATTTGGGGGGGGGGGGGGGGTCGCGGACCTTGCTCAATGGGGCCCAGCAGTGATAGGATTACTGTGCATGCCACGGGATTCAACCCGTGACCCCCCAAACATAGGCACAGAATCTAACTCTTACGCCTGATGTGTCAAGCTGAATGTGCAGAGACAATAGTGATACATCTGTGGGTGTAAATGAAATATCTACCCAGTCATTCTTTCTCTGAGCGTGTGCAGTGTGATCTCATACCTACAGTAAGTGTTAATGGCGTGGCTTTAAGATGCTTTGCGTGGATGGCACTTGGCACTCATTGATCTTTTCTTTATTTCCGAAACAGGGCACTAATTTACGTAAGATCCTCTTAATGCGCTACTTCGGAAATCAGCGGCTCGTCTCCAGATCAGACTTCGGGGGCGGGAGTGGCTCTTCCGGTAGGTTTCCTAAATCCTCATCAGGGGTTAGGCAAACATTTTTAGGATGTTTTGTTTTATAGCTGATCTGAGGTCAGTCATGAGTGATACTCAGCCCATTGCAGCTCATGTGTTTCCTTCACTTTATCGGCCTTTTTTTTCTTAATTAACCAGTGTTTCTTCTTAATGGATGATGAACTATGTACTCAGAAGCTGTAGAGACACACTATTACTGTGTCGTTACATCCGTCGTTAAATGTGTCCTTGGACACCCAAAAAGATCTGCTAGCGTTAGCTTTGTGGGCCGCAGGATCGTCCCCCCCCCAGCTGGACTGCGACAGGTCCAGCTCCTGCATGATGGACATCCAGTGCCTGCTTGACAGCGTGGGGGTTCCGGAGCTGGTGATTGACCTTATCGTCAGCACGAAGAACGACAGGGTCTTTGAGGAGAGCATCTGGCTGGGCATCGCGCTGCTGCGAGGAGGAAACACACAAATACAGGCAGGCTACTCCTCTACCTCCCCCCCACCCGTCCCCCCCCCCGGCCCGGGGTAACCGAACTCCCACCACTAAGTACTTTGGTTCCTGTAATTACAGTTACCTCTGTCGCTGCTGCGAGCAGCAGGCTGCACGAACAGTACTGTGCAAAAGTCGTAGCCAGTCAAAGGAAATGTTTCAGGCTATTTATCTGGACAGTAAGTGTATATTTGCTCAGAAAATAAACACAATTTAACATTAGAATTGGAACGTATGTGAATGAACAGTAAAACGATAAAAAATAAAGCAGAATTTCTCCTGTTCTCCAAAAAGTTCCTGATATTTAGTTGGGTGGCTACAATAGCACTGCTTTGGCTCCCAAACCTCCCCTCAGGGGCACCCCAGCCTTTCCACGCATTCTTTAAATTACACCACCAGCTCAATTAATTAATCAATGTAATTAATTAAATAAATTTAAATGGCATATTGATTTGCACAGTACAGTAGCGTGCAGGCGATTTGTGAATGACATCATCATCCCTCTGCCATTTCTGATCGTCCTCCACCTCTGCAGAATTCCTTCTACCGTCAACTTCACAAGCAGAAGAAGTCGGAGACATTCTTCAGAGTTCTGTACGACCGCATGACTTTGGCACAGCAGGAGATCCGCTCCACTGTCTCCGTCAACATGTTTGAGTTGAGCAGCAGGAAGCGGGATGAGGACGGGGAGACCAGCTCCACCAGGCACAAGAAGCCAGGTCTCTTCCTGTCACATGACTGTGATAAAGGCAGGCCTGCTACACATGTCATCCTGAGTCTAAAAGAGGCCCGTTTCCGCAGTGTGACTCTGAAATACCCTTCAGGGAGTTAACCTGCGTATAATTTATACCTGCTGGTAAAATCCATCACCTTTCTTAGCAGACGTGAAACTCAAGGCCAGACATGAACATTTAAATATTTGCATTTGTGATGCTAAAACCATTGGGTTGCAGTGATAATCCTGGTACACTTGATGTTATCGGTGAAATCTGAGCCAACTGCTGGCGACTCCCATACCTCCCCCCCCCCCCCCCAAGCTGCTGGTACAAGTTATTAGTCAGGGAGGCCAGTTTGGCACCCATGGTTTAAGCCAGTGCCTCCTCAGAAGATGCTGCCCACGAGTAGCTGCCATTCTTGCCCTTGCCAAAATCCGCCACTGTTGGATTGGTTCTCTCAAATTGCGCCGTGACCCATCCCTGTCCCTCATGGTCTGCAGGGATGGATTCCGCCCGACATCTGAAGGTTGACATGAGGGGCCAGCTCAAAGAGGCCTCCTCTGCAACCTCCAAGGCCTTCTGCACCTACCGTAAGGAGGTCGACCCGGACGTAGACGCAAACGGCGCCGGCAGCGACGTGGGGGAGGAGCTCACGGAGGACACGCTGATGAGCCCGGCCATCGTGGTCATGAAGCCTCTCCTGCGGTTCCTGCAGCTGCTGTGCGAGAACCACAACAGGGACCTGCAGGTAAGAACAGCGGAAGAATGCAAGATCTTACTAACTTACCTCCAAGAATGAACTTGGGCTGCAGTGAATTTTGGGATTGGTCTCATTTGACGAAGATGCAACCATATATACCATCCTTGATATTTGCTGGGAGTAACATAAACATCCAGGGACTTTTACTGTCCTCTGTACTCCTTGAGTACTGGAACCAGTCTTCGGCAATGGAAGATCACGTTAAACTGGGTACACATCAACACGAGGACGGTCAATACGCATCCTGCCATTCACCCCGAGTTGTGTTGCCCCCTTCCCGATATAGGATTTTCTGCGCAACCAAAACAACAAGACCAACTACAACCTAGTGTGTGAGACGCTGCAGTTCCTGGACTGCATCTGTGGAAGCACCACGGGGGGCCTGGGTTTGCTGGGCCTCTATATCAACGAGAGGAACGTGGGCCTGGTGAAGCAGACCCTGGAGACCATCACCGAGTACTGCCAAGGCCCCTGCCATGAGAACCAGGTGCTTCGCTTAGCCATGCCTGTCCTGTGGGTCCACATAGAGAAATGACCGGGAACATAGTAATAAACACTCCAGTTAGTGCAGCTGGTATTAACTCTGACCTAAACAAGCCCAAAATAACACCCCCATGGAAATCTTTCACTTTATCTTCTTCAGACCTTTCTGGGGTTGCCAACTTTTACATATCTGGTGTAACACTCATACTTTCTGACTCTCATGCACACGCATAAAAATCTTACGGCAAATCTATATTATTCCATTGTAAATCTAAAAGTAACTACATTGAAAGCGTTTGGGTAGTTTGCAAACCATACAGACTATCTACAGGGTAATAAAACTGTTACATACATGTAAATGAGTGTGTGGACTTGTAAATCTCATGCCAGCCAGCTGACCGGAGTTGGCATCACTGCCATTCATGCCATAATCAGTTTCCTATCATCCCCTCAGACCTGTATAGCCAAGCACGAGTCCAATGGAATTGACATCATCATTGCCCTCATTGTGAATCCCATCAACCCCTTGGGGAAGCAACGCATTGACTTGGTGATGGAACTGAAGGTAGTGTGTGTGTGTGTGTGTGTGTTTGTGTGTGTGTGTGTGTGTGTTCCACATGTTTGTACAAATACCCACAGATTTCTAATGACATGGCCAGCATGATTAGGTAAGTTTGGAAGCATGGAAGACTTAGTTCTGTCTTTTCTTATACTGTTACAGATGCGGTTTGATGATAATGGCTCACAGTTGCAACTGCTTTTCTCTAAACGTACCCGTCTCCCATCTCTCTGCTCAGAACAACGCATCCAAACTACTGCTGGCCATCATGGAAAGTCGCCAAGACAGTGAGAACGCAGAGAAGATCCTGGACAAAATGAGGCCCGTCGAGCTGGTGAGTTACCCTTAGCGTGTGACCATGGGCCTGTTCGAAACAGCACTGACATTGTCTGTCTCTCAGGTGGACGTCATGAAGGAGGCCTACAGCCAGGGTGTGGAGAGTGAAGCTGACAATGAGGCTGCCGGTGACCAGATCCTGCCCAGAGATGTCGGCCACAACATCTACATCCTGGCCCACCAGGTGAGTCCTCGTCTTCCATCTATCATTATGCCGCGCTAATATTGGCGTGGATTAAATCAGTGCAAATAGGTGCCGCTGACGTGTGTCGTTTCGAAAACAGATCTTTTATAGGAGCACCGTCGTCTGGCCAGCCATTTAGGAACTCTCTCTGGAAATCGGTCGTACCACTTTCTCTAAGGGATGGAGGGATCCCAAATAATATTTTACATTATAGGTTCTAAAGCCAAGAAAATAAAATCTGTGACATATGGAAAAGTGCAACAACGTTGACTAGTAAGGAGACCAGAGGTTCAGCAGATTAATCCCCATTAGGAAGTGAACCCCTGCACCCCGATCCGCATCTGCTGTACATCATTGAGTGAAACTGAGTGAAATAAATGAGGATGAAAGTAAGTCGGCATGTTGAAAGGTCCAGGACGCACTTATTTCAGCATTAGGTCCTTAGGGATGGTGATCTTCTTGTCGACACCCTGGTTCCCTCCTGCTTTTAGCGGAAACGCACTTCGGAGAGCTTTGCGTCCGGCCCGATGGGCGACATTCTCGATCTTATTTGTCTTCTTTGTAAAAAATATAGCACATTTGGCAGGTTTCAGGTTCAGACCACAGCGTCAGCAGGCGCACTTTCACCTCCCAAACAGACGCGGTGCATGATGGTGTCGCGGGGTGACTGCGGCTTACTTTATTTATTTGCTTCAGAAGTGGTGTGATGCACAAATACGGCCCCCTCCCCCTTTCCTGTGGTCTGGTTTACCAGCAGGGAGAGGCATTCTTGTAAGCCTCTGCTTTGTCAAGCAAACCCTGTTTGTTGTGACAGAGGTCAAGTACCAAGTAATAGGCCTTTTTCCCTCACTTTTTTGTTTTTTTTTTCTTCATGAAAAAAACATTTCATTTTTTTTCCTCGACTTGAGTACTTATTTGGTACTTTTCCAGTTCCTTGCTGAAGAGTGTTAGACAAGTGTGTGTGTGTGTGTGTGTGTGCGTGGGGGGGGGGGGATCCTCTTCTTAAGTAGCGAGTCTGTCCGTCCATGATTGGCAGTGATATCACCGCTCGTCGCAGCTCCTGCGCTGAGTACTCGGTGTGCTGTGAGATGAGTGCCACTGCGGAAATTGGCACTTTTTTATCGCCGGGTGAAGTTTGACCACCATAGCGCGGACAAAACGAGAGGTGGTTTTAATGGTAGAACGATATATCGAGCATGGTACCCCCCCCCCACGCCCCATGACTGGGTACGTGACTGCTTTTCTGAGTGCCAAGGGCAGGTCTATGCCCCAACCCCCCTCGTTCCCTGTAGCTGTCGGTAATTGGCTCACGCTCGCATGCACGGCGGAGTGGCCGACAGCTTTCCCTCCAAACGACTCCCTGGTGAAAACCTGGACCCGTTCCAGCCTGCTGTTTTTTTCCCCTCCCTGAGTCAGACGGGTCAGACAGGAAACCTCTTGTCTGTCTGATGCAATATCTCCCCTGGTGATTGAGGCTAAAGATTAAATTAAAAAAAAAAAAAAGTTTCCGAAAACCAAAGAAATGCATCACATTCTGCAGATGCCCTGACCAGCTCTGGTTCCTCCGGCAGGCTGTGGTGATCTGGTGGGCCTCCTGAAATAGAGCTGCAGGATTCGGGTGTTTCCAAGGTGAAATAAAACTGCGGCCTGAACTGCAGCTCCGGGTGTGATGCTGTGTTAAGTACTGATTCCCCAGAGGATAACGTGATAATATCTTTGCGAAAAAACACACATTTGTTTTTAAAATAGCCCTATAAAGAATGTCTTTTTCAGGGGCCAATTTTAGTCCGCGGCTGGCATGCTAGCTCAGTGTGTAGCCTTGTCATCTCTCAGGACCGGCAGTCGGATCCGGGTCCTGGCTTCAGGTTTCTAAGCCTCTCCCCACGTCTGCATAGCCGTCCTCCGGGGAATTTTCCTCCCACGCGCGTCTTGTTCAGGCGTGAGTGTATGAGTGGGTGCTGTCCCACGCTGTGCTTTTATGGTGTAACCTTCAGGATTACTGAGGTTCTAATTAGGAAAGTGGTGATGCAGATTGCAATATAGACTGGATAATGGTATAGTATGGATATGTAAATATATGAAACGTCCTGAGATGGCATCTTATTTGCTTGTCGGGAATGCTGGTGACTCACTCAACCCCAGCTGTCAGTATCCTAATAATATATTACTCAGGAGTATAAAGCGAAACTGTCAGAGCCAAGATTATATCTCTCCCGATTAAATATCTGGGATACTGGCTCACAAGGATATTTGAAGTGAAGGGTATTTTGCCGGGTATTACGGGTGAATGTCTCGGATCACATGACCGCCTGCATGACCACATAGCTGGAACAAAGATTCAGTTCTTCCATATCACCCTCGCATTCCCAAGTGTCTAAGCACAGGTTAGCTAGTGGTTATATCAATAGGGACTTGTGTAAATGTACAGTTAAGCGATTAGTCAGCATGGCTGTTCATGCTGGTTATCTGCAGCAGAAGAAACCAGGAATGCACTATGTAAATATTACTATAGCTAGATAAATATGAGAGTGGTATTTATAGTTATTGTAATAGAATGGCAGAGGTCTTTGACTGACCCCTGGTCTCATGTGTAACATGCTTGTTTACATCCTTGTTCACTGCATGGTGTGTCCATATCCATGCCCTAACATGACATTCACTGTGTCAGGAGAGTGAGGTGGATTTGTCCATAGTGTCACATTTGGAACATTTCTTTAGGTTTTCCCTCAGAAAAAGCATGAATGTCTCTCATGCACAGTTGACTTGGTACCCTGCTGACTTCCGCATCTATGGTTGCACTGTGAAGCGGCTGTACATGTTTTATGCTGTGAATGGTTTCCATGGTAATGCCTAGGGTCAGTGCGCCAGTGGTACCCTACAGCTGTATTTATTTCATTACATTTTTTTTAACAATGGTACTTTGCGTTTTCCCTCCCTAGCTGGCCCGACACAACAAAGCTCTTCAGCAAAGCCTGAAGCCCAGACAGGACCCTGACTCCGAAGGCGACGAGGCATTAACGTACTACGCCAACCACACCGCCCAGATTGAAGTAGGCTATACTCAGAAAGAGTATTTTTTTAACATGCTGTCATGTAATATATAATATAGCTCCAAAGATATCTTCTAAGGTCCTCAAAAATGTGTTGTCCATTGATATATACAGTACTGTGCAAATGTCATTGGCATTCAAAGAAAATGATGCTTAAATGTCTGTCAAAGTTTGTCAGCTTAGTCTTTTCAAAACCTCTACTAATGTCATCCTAGTATTTGCAGCAACCATCCAGTACACCCAGGTAAGGTTTCTTACTTGAGCACTACCTCACTTTGTTTGGCTAAAACAATCCATCATCGAGTTATTCAACTAATTAAGTTATTTATTTAATTGAGCATATGGTGAAATTTAGTGAATACTTGGAATGGCTGGGGTGCACCTGCAAAGACGTTAGAGACCTGAAGCTAACTTTGAGGAAGATGGAAGAAATTGTTGTTAGATTTTTATTGTTCCTGGTACTTTGCAGATGTACTAATGTCAAACTGTGCTTTCTTTCTGAGCAAATATAAACTTACAAACGACACTGAGATAAATATCTTTATACGTTTTCTTGGCACAGTATTGTATACTGAAGGTGGGAGCTGTCTGTCATTTGTATTTGTTATTTGTTGTTGTTCTTGTCTCTTTTCGTTTGCCATCTTCTACCATTATATTCCATAGATGGGGAATACATACTGATTTAGCGCAATAACTCAAGAAGTATTTGATGGGTCTTTTTCAAACTTTGCAGACACATTGTATGAATGAAGATCTGGAAGTGATCAAATTCTGAAACAACTCACAAAAAACTGAATCAGTGCCCCATAGTGATACCAAACAGAAAGCCAGTCTGGCACTTCATCTCTATAATATGATCATTCAAAAAGTATTTGGTGGATTACCATTTCACAAAAACATTATATGAACAAAGATCTGTGTGTTTTCATAATTTGAGATAAACAACATGAAAATTAAAGCAGCGCCTCTAAGTGGTGACACATGGAAGGACAGCCACAGATGTAGATCTGGCAAACCTCATTTGTTTGACATTTCACATAAATTCTGGCTTATAATAAAGACAGGGGGGTGCGGGAGGAGTAGGGATTAGATTGGGGGACGGAGGGGTGACTGGGTCGTCTGGGTTGCCTGGGACATACACCATTGTCATTCTGATAGCATTTCGGTTGTTTTAATTTTGCACATTACATGTGTATGTGCGTTGATGGTCTCGTTGGGGACATTGTATAATGTGTGGGTGTTGTTCCTGTTACTGTAGTAAAAGAAATCTAATAAAATGTCACTACAGCTTCCACAGGTATGTTTTACTGATGTTAAGCTACTTTTAAAACTTATATTTAACTGTGGACCTTTTTTAATTTGTCTAATGTAGTGTCAAGGTGCACTGAATTAGCTGCACATACCTGAGACAGATCTTTCCATTTCCCAGCATACTTGCTGGTGTTTTAAACCCAGTACTGAGTGGACCTTCTTGATGGTAAACAAAGCACTACTTTTTTTGACCTTGGGTTTTATTTTCCTCAGCTGGAAGCTAACTGACTGGTGTCATATGTTAAAATTTAAAATTTTTATTCTTTGAAATTTGGAAATGAGATGAAGCACGCTTCACTAATATGGCCTTTCACCATGGCGCAGATCGTCCGCCATGACCGAACCATGGAACAGATCGTCTTCCCCGTGCCCAACATTTGCGAGTACTTGACTGAGGAGTCCAAGACGCGGGTCTTCTGCACCACTGAGCGGGACGACCAGGGCAGCAAGGTCAACCACTTCTTCCAGCAGTTTGAGGACCTCTACAATGAGATGAGGTGGCAGAAGAAAATCCGCAGTAAGTCTTTGCCTGTCCATTTGCCGAACAATAACAATTAGCAGACTCTGAGGCGTTTCTCTAACTGTGGAATAAACTGATTCACATTACACTAAGGAAGTGTGTGAAATTCTTCACCTTAGTTTGTTCATTATGGCCTCTGTAGTGCTGTTTAAGCCACCACGGGTAACGATAGACCCCAGGATCAGCCTTGCTCAGGTTCCTGAGTTTCAGGCACTTGGTGAATCAGTATGACTCTTCATGACCCCAGTTATTTTTGATTTTATTATTCCTGACCAAGCGTCCTAGTTAACTACAGGTGGGAACAGGTTTGCATACCCTTCAGAACTATCTGAAACCTGAAGGAAAGTCAACAGTGAAGAGTGAACTCCTATATTTAGCAAGTAGTGGAACTTTTTGCATTGACAATGACCTTAACCAGACATTGTAGGTGCTGGTCAGACCTTTTGAGCATTTTGGAGGTATTTTGGCCTGTCCCTCCATACAAATCTGTTTCATTTATATTTTTGGTATGTCTTGAACGGCTTACTGATCACGCCACAGAATTTCAATTGGACTGAGGTCAGGACTCTGCCTTGGCCATTTTAAAACATTTCTTCTCCACGAGCCACTCTGTTGTTGGTTTTTCTTTTGTATATGGGATCTTGTTGCATGGCCCAAATTCCTCTTTTAGACCACAGATAGATGCCCTGATTTTCTGCCTGATACATTGTTCTGTTAATGATTGAGTGTGATTCAGGCCTTGAGGCAGCGCAACATTATGTGCCGTCCATCATGCATCACAGTTGTGATTAGGTGTTGATAATGGTATACGCTGTTTTTTTGTTTTCCTTCAAACTGTGTACATTGAAAACAAAGTTCAACTTTAGTTTTATCTGTGCATTGAAAACATTCTTCCATCCAGGTGGCCTTTAGCAAACTTCACATGGACAGAAATGTTCGCTTTTTTTTTTTAAAGAGAGAGAGCAATGGTTTTCTCAGGTGATCTTATGATGATGTTCTGTAACTTTCTTATGATGGACTCAGGGATGTCCTAAGCTTTCACCAAAGGGTTCCTGGTCACTTGTTTGATGATTTTGTGGGATGCTTTAGCATCTCTTTTCACCAGAACATATATATATATACAGGACTTAAGATTGCAACCATTTAGTCGCATTTTCAGACCATTTTTGGAGACACTGAGACTAAATTTTATAACTCCATGCACCGATGTGACCTTTCTTTACCTATGTAACATAACATACGTATAACAATTAGAAATGGTTCTACCGTTTTAAGAACCGGTAATTTGACATTTGAATAACATCGAATTACGGTTCCACTTATTGATTCCTACACACATTTTAAAGTCACCTGTGTAACTACTATTTAGTCTTGGGTGGTATAATGACAGCACAATATACAGTGTTATTTCCGTTCGATGAAACTGTATCAAAATAGCATCGCTGTATAAAATACTGTATACCTGAGTGTGATATCTGGACAATAAATTAGATGTCACCTACTACTGTTAAATATTTTGGGTATATATGACCAAGCTACCGTCCTTAATTTAAAGATACTTTGTCGCTAAGACCAAAAGCCAGTCAGTAATTCAGAAATTGCTCACTGCTAAACTACAGACATGTAATCCAAGCGTGTAATAACCATGGATTAAGTGGGTATTATATACTATTTGGACAAAAGTATCAGGACACAACTCTTAATAATTGAAGTCACGTGTTTCTTTCAGACCCATTGCAACAACTGTAGAAAATTAAGCATCTAGCCATGCAGTCAAGTTTTCACAGATTTCAGTGCATTGAAGAATGGTGCTGTCATAGGATGCCACCTTTGCGTTAAGACAGTTAATCAAATTTCTTCTGTGCTAGATATTCCATAGTCACGTGTACAAAGTGGCAGACCACGGAAAGTAACAGAACATGGTCACTGACAGCTGAGGTGTATAGTGCGTAAAAGTCATGAACACTCTATTGACTCAGTGACTGCAGAGTTACAAACTTTCTCTAGCATTAACCCCAGCACAAAACTCAGCTGCATGCAAGCCTCACATCACCAAGTGCAATGCCAAGCGTCAGATGGAGTGCTGTAAAGCTCTGGAGCAGTGGAAACATGTTCTGTGGAGTGAAGAATCACACTTCTCTGTCTGGCAATCTGATAGACGAGTCTGGGTTTGGTGGATGTCAGGAGAACGTTACCTGCCTCACTGCATTGTGCCAACTGTAAAGTTTGGTGGAGGAGGGATTATGGTGTGGGGATGTTTGTCAGAGGTTGGGTTATGTCGCTTAGTTTCAGTGAAGGGAACGCTCAGTGCTTCAGCGTACCAAGACTTTTTTTCACTATTCCATGCTTCCAACTCTGTGGGAACGGTTTGGGGAAGGAGCTTTTCTGTTCCAGCATGACTGTGCCCCAGTATGCAAAGCAAGGTCCATAAAGACATGGCTGGGTGAGTTTGGTGTGGAAGAACTTGACTGACCCACACAGAGCCCTGACCTCAATCCCATCAAACACCTTTGGGAGGAACTAGAATGGAGAATGCGAGCCAGGGCTTCACTTCCAACATCAGTGTCTAACCTCACAAATGCTCTTCTGGGGGGATGGGCAAAAATTCCCATAGATACACTCTGAGATCTTGTGGAAAGCCGTCCTAGAAGAGTGGCAGTTAAAGCTGCAAAGGGGGGGACCAGCTCCGCAGTGATGCCTATGGATTTACAATGGGATGTCATAAAAGTTCCTGTAGGTGTAATGGCCAGGTGTCCCGGTACTTTTGTCCATATGGTACAGGGGTGTCAACCTCAGGCCTGGGGGGCCGGAGCCTTGCTCATTTTTAGTTTTCATTTAACACACCTGATTCAACTCCTTGTGCTAATTACCACACAGCTCAGGAGCTGAATCATTTGTGGTGGAACAGGGAAAGAACTAAGCTACTCAGGGCTCCGGCCCCCCAGGACTGGAGTTTGACGCCCTTGATGTAGTGTATATTCTTTCAGCCATTGTTTTATTAATTTAGCCGGTTTTAAGCTGCCTAATGGAAAAAACCCTACTTAGTTACTTTTTACTGATTATTAAAACTGGACCTGCATACCATCCAGTTTAGGCAGGTTAATGGTCACCGACAGCTGAGGCGTCTAGTGCGTGACAGTTGCCAACGCTCGACTGAGTCAGTGACAGGGAAAAGGGACAGAAAGTGAAGTAATGCTTTAAGAGAAAAAAAATCATTAACCTAACTGGTGCTTTTTTTAAACATGAAGAGTGAGGCTGTCGTAATCATAGCAACGTTGGTTGGAGACGATTCTGAGCAGGTTGTCATTTGACTGTGTCCGGTCTATAAGTACTCTCGCTCTTGCTTGGCCCTTTGGTAAGCATCAGTACTTGTACTCAGTCTGGAAAATATGGTATTGATGCATTCCTACTTGTTTGTATAATGTTAAATATCTATTTGTTATTATGACTTAGGAAATTACATATTTAAGTGAGTAACATGTCCTTTAGCAAAGGTGGATAGTTCAGGTCCAGAAAGTAAAAATCCAGTCCAAGGTTTTGTTTCAACCAACCAGTTGAGTGTGACTGTGACTCTCTGTACTCAACTCAAGTACTCTGTACTCAACTCTGTACTCAAGATAAAATCTTGGACTGGACTTATACCTGAATTATCCACCTCTGTCCTTTAATGTCATTGTGTTCTGTGTAATATAAGGCCTTAGTGATAGATTTGCAGTAGCCTCACTGTGTCTTAATGCTGAAATGACTTCACGGCCAGCATAATGCTGACAGATGCCGGCATCTCTCACACAGACAACCCGGGCCTGTTCTGGTTCTCACGCCATATGTCCCTTTGGGGCAGCATCTCCTTCAACCTGGCTGTGCTGGTCAATCTCGCCGTAGCCCTTTTCTACCCCTTCGGAGATGACAACGATGAAGGTGAGTCTGAGCACTCAATGGAGGGAAATGAGTACTCTGTAGTGCTATATAAGGTCCAAATGACACGGCAGTGCTAGTGTTTGAGTGGTGCTTGGGCAGATGTTAACTACTGACAATGAGAAAGATATTTAAATAGTGACTTTTTTTAGTTTTGTATAATTTTTATTTGCTTGCAATTCAATCTACCCATGAAGGCACAGTATCAGCTAAACATATGTATTTAGATTTCCTGGATTGTTAGCAGAATTGCCTTAAAAACCCCTCTAACGACAGGCTGAAATGTGTGGCACTAAAAATGGAAGTAAGCAGGAGACCAGTTCAGATTTTAAATCCGCTTTGGCCTCAAATAGTCTGAGGAGGAAGTGAGAGAGGCGACTTTTCCTCATTGCGTGACGGCCCACAGCAGTCAGCAGGTGTACTCGCCAAGCTCCGTTGCCGCGGACGCACCTGCCTCTGGTCACATGATCACAGCCTGCTGAAACAGTATCTTCTCCGCTTGCCGCACTCCAATGACCGTTGTGTCTGCACACAACCTTGCACGTTGTCAGTCTAAGTGGGGACATTGCATGCTGTATGTGTGCTGTTCCTGTTACTGCAGCAAAACAAACAGCCAAAATAGAATACTAAAAAATAACTGTCCGCCAACTTTTGGTAATGAATAAAAATATTATTAAGTTTGTTTGTTTTAATGTCTAAAGGAATATGCATCTTTTTAGTATTTTTTTTTACTTTAAGTGACTTCATTAGTCCAGGTCTGTTACCTACTCTTTGAATTGAATAAAGTTTTTAGCTAGGAAACCAAAATCTCCAATTCTGAAAACAGGATTCCTTGACCTGATTTACGTGACTGATTTTTACATGGAAGGGTAAGTCACTCTCTTTTAATATGGCATACCTAGATGGAGTGGATGGGTGCGTTCTTACATGGAAGATAAAAGCACTGCAGACCTGTTAAGAAATGAGCATGCAGGCGGGACACTGATTTAAATCTATCCCCGATTATGCCTTTACTGGTCTAACCGCCGTATGAAAGTATCTGCATTCGAATTGCAACTTCTCTCTCACACTATCAGGCCTTGGCAAAACCCCTGAATATACTAGATGGGTGATCAGATAAACTGAGATGAAAGTGCGTCAGGTGAAGTTTAAGGAGAACCGCACGGGGGAACGCTCACGGAACTGACGCGCTCTCAGGCTGCTTCTCTGTCAATTCATCCTCTGCTTCACGGGGGGGGGGGCCTGAGAGTTGGCACCCCGTGGCCGTCCTTTGGATGCCTGATGTGAATCCGAGTCTGGTGGATGAGAGGCTCTTTGAGTCGCCCTGCCCGGCGTGCCGCCATTCCCGAGGTTAACATCACGGAACGGGGAGCGCAGAAAGCGCGCTCCGATTCAGAACCCGTTGCCATGGTTTCCCCCCTCGCGCTCCTGTCATTAGCCAGTTCCCCTTAGGGTAATTGATCTATAGGTAGCTTCTGGAAGCGTCAGTGCTCAGACGGAGCAGCGTGCATGCAGCACAGCCTCATTTCAGCTGGCTTTTCACAGTTTATTTGTTCCCAAAAGGGGCTTCCCTTCGAAACAACTGCTTTTTTCTGAATTAGATTTCACTGTGCCCTTTATTGCAGTTCTTGAATCTGTATAGATTAAAATTAAGATGCTCTTTATTGACCATAGAGGGAAATTCTGTTATACAAAGCAGCAAGAACATAGTGCACAGATGAGCAAATAGACAGGGTGCAAAGACAGAACACATAGTGCAAACAAGTAAACATGGTATAAACAAATTTATAAAAGTACACAAATACAAAATTCAGAAAATGTGTATAAGGTATCGAGCAGACATATCATTATTATTGATGTAAAGTCTCATACAATGACTCGTCTATGCTTGATCCACAAAAAAATGGCATCAAGTCTCTGTTAAAAGGCAACAGGAAATGTCTGCCAGCTAGCAGTCTTAGGCTGAAGTGTGCTCAGGGTCCTCCGGGATCCTTGGGTCAGACCCGCTTATGGTTAATGGCTTTTTCAGTGTTATTATGGTCAGATTGATCTCACTACCAGAGGTTTCTTTGGTCTCGGGGCTGTTGATTGGTCACCATCGAAAGGCAAGGCATCCCCATACCCAATCCAATACTGCTACCCTGAAAGACATGTGGTAACAGGGTGAATCAGCTGACTGTAGATTTGCTTCTTATTGGGTTGTGACTAATATATTCCTGCTAGTGTTTCTGAACTTTTTAATGAACTTTGTTCTTAGTGCATGTTATTGTATGAAACCTGTCAACCTTTAGAGTGACCTTTCACCATGTCCTTTTTTAACATACTAAGGTCCAAAAAAGCATGTGGGTGTCATGCCTGTATTGGTGTCTGAACCTCAACAAGTCATTAAAGTTTATCCACACAGAGCGGTCGAGACACTTGTGGATTTAGGAAAGTGCCTCTCGTCCAGTAACGCTTCCTGTTTTGTAAGCGGGATGCCCCAACTGCACAGACCCCCCAGATGACTGTCTCTCGGTGTCTGTCCCTGCAGGCGAGCTCCCGCCGCTGGTGTCCCTAATGCTCTGGGCTGCCGTGCTGGTCTGCACCGTCATGCTGTTCATCTTGCCCAAGCCGGGGGGGATCAGACCCTTCCTGGTGGCTGTCATCCTCCGCTCCATATACACTCTGGGCCTCAGACCCACACTGGTGCTACTGGGAGCAGCCAACGTGAGTCACGCGCTTCTCGGGTCGTTCTCAGAGAAATTTCTGAAAAGTGCCTCATATGTCCATATTCCCTCGCTGCCTGATTATTCTTCTGGTGCATTATGATGGTTTTGTCCCAGTATCTCAGTGTAAGTACTATATTGTTGTCATTTTGCACCTGTGTTGTAGTATGATGATATATCCAGATGAAGTTTCCAGAAAAGTCTTCATGCAAATGGAGTAATATAAAATCTTCATGCAAATTAATGTAAGTTCTGGAAAGTTCAGAAGCAGGCCATCAGAGGTTTTTGTCCTTGAGTATTTCTTCCTCATTTAGATCATGCCTTCAGGCAACATGTTTAGCTCCATTGTCCTACACATCGTGATTTGTTTTTTTTTTTTTTTGCTCTTGAATGAAAAACAAGGAAAGAATAATGCCAGATAAACGTATGCATGGTTTAATAGAAAGCCTCAAGGCTTATCTCTAACCTTAACTGAGTGTGGGGTGGAAACACAAGCCTTAAAAAAGGGAAGGATTCTGTCCTTGACCGACGTCTTAAAGGATGTTCTTTTTTACCCGCTCTCCAGCTGCTCAACAAGATAGTGTTTCTGGTGAGCTTCGTCGGGAACCGTGGGACGTTCACTCGAGGCTACAAAGCCGTGATCATGGACATGGCGTTCCTCTACCACGTGGGCTACATCATCGTTTGCACACTGGGGCTCTTCGCCCACGAATTCTTCTACAGCTTCCTGGTAAGAAAGACCCAGCCGTCCTCTTCTCAACAGCCTCCGGCCTGACCGCGCTGCTTCATGGAAACATTCAACAACACGCCCGACATGGGGACTGAACATTTTTATTTTCACACCAGTGTTTTTTATTAAACATTGCGTTTCCCTGTCTATGAAAATGAATCATCTGTTGGACAACTTTTTTCTTGGAGAAAATGTAGATCTGAGTACAAAATGACATGTACAGAGTGGACGTAACAGCAAGTTTAATATCTGAACAAGTGTTATGATATGCTAGAACACTGGTTCTCAACCTTTATTGCATCATGACCTAATTTTGCTAAGCCTTTGCAGACCCAAGACCTGCTTATGCAAGTTAATTCTAGGATTGGGGCTGAGAAATCTGATCGTGGATCAGCATAGGAGCTTGCTAGTTTTAAAATGCGTACATTTCCAACTCTGCCTCACAACCCTTTCAGAACTTTGGGCCACGACCCATGGGTTGAGAATCGCTGTGCTAGAACATAAAATGTGAAATTGAGATGTCTAGGATCAGATACGTCTTTGGAGCCAGCTTGACCTGCCAGTTGCCAGTTTCGAAATGTTCTTTACTTTAGAACATGTTCTTTGTTGACTGTGCTGACCTCAGACTCTCTCCCTCTCCCCAGCTGTTTGACCTGGTGTACCGGGAGGAGACTCTCCTAAATGTGATCAAGAGCGTCACACGCAACGGCCGTTCCATCATCCTGACGGCCGTGCTGGCTCTCATCCTGGTCTACCTCTTCTCCATTGTGGGTTTCCTTTACCTCAAGGAAGACTTCCGTATGGAGGTGGAGCCACTGTCAAAGACAGGTCAGTACTGCCCAGAAGGGGGGGGGCTGAGATACAAAGTCGGCCCTCGGAAGTGATTGGGGAAAGAGGCTGTCAGTCACAGATTGACATGAAGGTGGCCAATGGGAAGGAGGATACGCCAACCGCCTAACCAAACACCATGACCTCACCTACCAGGCGTTTCCATGGCACATTGCTCCCATAATAAGTTCTGGTCCGTAGTCCTTGACAGAGTCATGTGTTTCGATGGTCAAAGATAGATGAGAAGTCTGTGGTGAGCTATTTTTTTTAGAAGAACTTGTATATTCTTTGATCTTCTCTAGGGGGAAGACTGAAGGTTTAGTCAGACTCTGACCAGGCAAGACCGGCTCATTAATACTTTGATTCTTTAGGTATCGTCTCTACTGTGTCTTTCTTGGGGAAGATGGGCACATTCTCCCTGTGTTTATGACACTTTCACATGCTGCTCATGCAGTTCCTTTATGTAACAGAGTTGGTTGTATGAATGTCTGCTGGTAGCAGCTATAAGAAGCTCAAGGGTTGCAGTATTTAATCTGGTGAGACTTGAGAGGATGATTCCCAGATGCTTCCATTTGATTGGTGGATCAGGTACAGCCTGCCTGTAGACCTGTTGTGTAACCTGCCAGCTCTAGTGATTGGTGGGTGGAAGAGAAGTCCCACCCCTCACAGACTGTCTGTCAAGCTCAGCCTGCCAGACACTAGTGTGATGGAGTGTGCAGGTTGTGAGGGAGCGGTTGGTCAGTCCATGGTAGACTTTTAATTGCAGTTAGACTCATGGAAGGATAGTAGTGTTACTTTGATTACAGTGAACTACATTGGGACCAAGTATTAAGAATATACGAATGACCGCAGTAGTTTGGTTGATGTTGGCTATAATGAAGGTGTTGTTCATAATCGAAGATTTCTTAATAATGCTTTACAGGGCATTTTACTCACTGGCCTGTTACCATCACAATAGAAATACTGTAAAGTTTAATGTCATGTGTGTCCTTCAGGTCGAAAGGTGCACGCTCTGGGTTCACAGCATTCATGAGCAAGACCGGCTCTCCCGGGGTGGCAGCCCTCCCGGGTGAAATCGCGCCACGTAGACCACGACCGTCTGGTTGAAAGAAATCGCTTTTTCATCAAGGCAATTAAGGAGCCGTTGTGTGGCTGATCGCCGAGCACCAGTTTAATGCTTCGGTAGTTATGCACATGAATGGGGGGGGGGGGTGCACTGTCTGGAACTTTCTTTTGATTACACATCAAGGGCCGTTGGCCGCTACACGTCTGATGTTTACCTCCAGGAGCGGTTTTGCATTGCTAATGGTGCTAACTTGCGGTGGAAGTCGAGACACCAGTTTATCTAGACTTTTCAGACCTCTTTCGCCACAAATGAGACCCTTTTTAGGATTTCAGTATTTTATCGGCCAACTGCAGCTAACTAGATGCCGATCGAGCGATACGTGATGGTGTTTTATACCCAGAATGCATTATAGCAATGAAAACAAGCCAAATCAGATTTGTATTCATTTTCTGTGTAATTGAAATGTAATTTCTGAATGAAATGGTGGAAGCAAGCTACGCCGTGCCGGCCGCCACAGACATGGATCTTCATTGGACATTTTGCTTTTAGAAATTCACTGCAACTGCCGGACGATTTGTGACACTAGCCTATGGGCAAAGTAAATATCGCTCCAAAGCTCCCTCAAGTTTTGTGCTGTGAATCTAGTCCCAGAAAACACTGGTAATCCTGTCTGGGCTGGTGTATTTGTGTTCAGACTGGGGGGGGTTAATGTGCCCTGGGCTGAGAGGAGACTGCATCGGTTTTAACTCTGTGTACATCACTGTGCTGGACTGCATTTGAAGACCTTCTTGGGAGCTTCTGTCCTAGA
>JAODUD010000062.1:27548097-27561559 GCA_026784285.1 Stomatorhinus walkeri
ATATTTTCTTGCCCCGCCCCCCCCCCCCCCCCCCAGGATGCAGGTGGAATTTGGCCCTGGGGGGGGGGAATAGCCTAGAACTCCTGCCCTAATCCCTTATCTTGTTCTGGGTCGTGGGGACAAATGCAGTGTCCAAATATATTTCTGCATATGTAAATAGTCAATTATTTTTATAAGTATATTATTAAATACAAACTTTGTAGCTAAATCCTATATTCAAAGGGACTAAGAAAGAACTGGGAAAATTGACAAGAAAAATATTTTATTAAAGGTACATAAAACGTCTCAGATCACTGAGTAAACAACGAATACACATATTAATAAGCAAAGAGATTAGCTTTAAAAGAGTTCTCCATCTGAGCAACAGTTATAAGGCATATAAGGTGAATGTGAAAGGGACACAGTATTAGCATACTCAAGACTTTGAATCATTTTATTACCCACTGTTTCAGTGGTTGATAGAATTGAGCATTTACACCATTGTAACCACTTTGCTCTGTTAGGATTTATTATGGCATACTAAATGTCACCTGCTGCTATTACAGTAGCTTTTGAGTATATAATAGTTACAGCCAGTCTTATGCATGTAGTGGACCTTATATTTCAAATTTTAAATGGAATATGTGGGATGTTCTGCCGTCTAGCATGTAAGGCAAATGTGCTTTGTCATCTTACACTGAAGGGAAGTCTTGTTGCTTGTCGGAGCACCCTTAGTGCCCCCCCTCATGCCTTCACACACAATCCAAACCCTCTGTGGCTATAGAGAGTTTTACTGGATGTGGGAGAAACAGCTCACTTCCTGTTTTTTTTCCCCCTCCCCTCTGGGGGATGGATTTCACGGGACTGCTCCGGGCGTAGCCAGTGGGCCGTGTGGAGCGACTGGGCCCCATGCCAGTCGCACGTTCTCCTGTCCCATCTTCAGTACACGGTTGAGTCAGGCACCATGACCCCTACCCACCAAACCACCCCTCCGCCAAAGGAAGGCACATGACAGGGGGGTGGGAATGGATTAGGAGTGCCTTCACCTTATTCATTTAAATTCCTTTCTTTCACACTAGAATCCGTGCCATGAACTGTGATGTGATGGAATCCAGGCAGGAGAGAGGAACAGTAAAATAACAAGAGAAATGGCAAAGAACAACAAAAAAAACAAATATCAAAACATTTTGATTTCGAAGAAGCACATATTTCCCTTTAGATTTATAAAGGACAGAGTTGCATCCACTATTACTTGACTGTTGTAGTCGCAATTAAACGTAGGATCCATTTACGCTCTATATGGGGGTATGTTGTTCTCAGACTGGGCTATTACGTCACCTTAATTAAACGGCACGAATTAAGCGCGAGCCTCTCCATTTGGTGGCATTACTTTCTCAGAATGTCCAGGCTTCACTTCAAAGCTGTCTGAACTGATTTGCTAGACATTCCGATTTATTCAGCTCACGGTCGGCCAGTAACGCAGTTCCTGGCATGGGAAGCTGCAGGGGTACACTCACAGTTACTTGGCTAGCTTGTCGCATTCCTGTAGTAATTTACGCGTGCGACTTTCCGGCATGGGACAACTGGCAGCTTTTCAGGTTTTCAACTATTTCTTTGCAGAATGTGTTGGAGTTACCTTTCGTAACTAATCATTATACCTGCTTGAATATTTAATCTCATTCCTATCTCCAGTAAGACTCTGTCGATTCAGACAAACACGTCTGGCTAATCTGTGAGTCTTTGTTGTGACTCTTTCCAAACCAAAGTAAATTAAAAGCAAGTTCTGTCCGTCCATCTTCCATTTGCATCTTTTTAGTAGGGTGAGGGGTCTGAGGTCTTTTCCAGGCAACAGAGAGCACAAGCTGGGCATTCACCCTGTACTGGATGTCAGCCACTAAGGGTAGTTTAGCGTAAATGCATGTCTTTGAACTGCAGCGGGAGATCTTTTCAACATGGAGAGAACATGCAAACTTTCCACGTATATAGAACGGCAGCCACTGTGCATGTCATCTTAGAGGGAAAAGATTTCTGTAGTATACTTAGAATTAGCGTTAGAAAATATTTTACAATAAGAAATCCAGGGACAATAAGGGTTAGCATTTCTGCAGATGCAAATTGACAATTTGTCTTGTATGCTGTCTGTGATGAAAACGAAGGGCCGCGTCCACACGTCTCATGGAAATGCAAGTGCGAATTATAAGAGTTTTGCAAATTTATACGTTTGCCTTTTCAATCCCTTTGTTGCAAAAAAAGAAAATGTTTTTAAGGCCCAAAGCGCTATATAAAGAAAGCCGATATGTTATAAAAAGCTGTAAAAAATGTAGAAAATCATCCCTTCCCTTGTACCAAAACTTCAGGTTTGTGTGGGGTTTCCCACCCTGACGATGCAAGGTGTCACCGCAGGGTGCCCATTGGAGACTAGGGATGGGTAACCTTCTTCCACTGGCGGGGAGATGGGGAGCCCATCTGCAGGCCCGCGAAGAACATCTGGTACCTGTGCATCCACATGATTAAGGCGCCCGACAGACACACCAACGCCTGTGCCACATTGAATATGATCTGAAGCAGAAAAAAGATCTTGAGGGTGCCGGTGATGGTGGAACAGTCGCTGACATTGGCGTACAGGAAGGTGCGGGCGATGGGGTCCGCGGGGTCATGGGTGCAGGAGCAGTCGTCACCCTTTTCCTGGCAGCTGAAGCCGTTGATCAGGGTGTAGTGATGGCTTGAGAAGGCGATTACCAGGATGGAGAGAATCAGGCCCAGCGTGCAAAACAGGAAGTATGAGACCTTGGGAGGGGTCAGAGGGGTGGAGTCAAGGGCACAATCAAAAATGAATTAAATCAACAGACCAAATCAACAATCTCATTATATAGCACCTTTATCAGTGAAGGTATCAATGGTGAATTTAAATCAGAAAGTGATGAAGGAGAGGAAACATCTCCATAGTTTGATAAAAGATAAAAACGTCTGGGGGTCCAAGGTCAGCTGACTTTCCAGCCCCTCTGGACATGCCAATATTATACAACCCCCCCAGGTTGCTCACGCCTACCTTCACAGGATGCACTAGCTTTTGGGTGGTTAATGCTGTGTGCACCATCAACTGAAGACCGATGTGAAAAATTAGGTAAGGCAAACTAACCATGTTGTGAAATTTCTCACATTTTGCGTGTCTCAGATGCAGGGAAACATACACTTTAGTGTCTGCCAGAAGTCCCCGCTTCTAATGTCTCACACCTCAGCATATCCATAGCCTCAACACATCTCAGTCTTAACGCCAAGGTAGTATCACATAGTCCAGATGACTAAATATGGTTCTGTAGACATGTTTAGGTATGTTACTCGTAAACAGGTCTTTTCTTTAATGACGGATGCATGTTTCCATCCTCACCTTAACAATAAACTGCATGGATGTCCTCTCATCCGGCAGGTATGTGATGCAGCACAGCACAAACCCTAATATGGACACCAGGAAAACCTGCCAAAAAAATAGGCTCAATTAAGTACTTTTTCTAGCATCATCTCTAACCCTAGACTTTGTAGAGGGGGAAAGCAGTGATATTTCGATCGTATGTCCTTTAAGGGAGTCCAAAAAAAAAGTCATAAGACAAAAAAGTGTGCAAATGTAATGACTGACCTTAGGTGGTAATTAAGTGGATCTGCATAGAATAAACAAGGGAGGTAAAAAGGTACAATCTGCCTTGTTTACTTACATTTTAAAGCTCCACATTTTTCATGTCTAGACCAAAGAATTTAGAATAGACTGTGCAAACGATCTCCTGACATTTTTTTTTTTTATATATTATTGTTGGCGACCTTCCCTTCCCCTTTTTATAATAACTTTTATACTGTTGTAGAAAATAGTGGGGGGGTGGGTTCCTGACCCTGTTAATGTGCCTCTGATAGTCGTTGGTCTTGGGTGCCTAACAAACCTCTGGCATGATTTCAGCATGGCAGCCTTGTGACCAACACGCTGCATCTAATTTGATTGTTTTTCTCGGCCTGTTTACCAAATGAATGGGCCCCAGGGACCTCGCTGGAACTTGTACTGTGTGACGCTCACACAAGACAAAATTTCCATAGGTTTCTTACAAGTACCTTGAAACACAGCTGCTACCTTTGCCACATGGTGCCAGTTTTGTTCATGGGAGGGTCTCTTTAGGGCCGTCCTATAATGAATCCCCTTACAACAACTACCGGTGGCCTGAAAGGCCCATCTGATGGGTCTGTTGAAAGATGCGGCAGGTCATTAGCTGTTAATTTGATATTTTTTTTATCAATGAAGGTTTGTGCTGTTAACTTAGCACTGAAACACTTTGAGAATGGCTTAAATCCCCATCTCTCGTCACTAAAACAGGGAGCTGGGATGTGCCTGAGCTATTTATCCCCGTAATATATAATTGGCTGCCAGCTCATGGGGAGAATGACTGTTATCCTCCCAGCTGATGATCAGTTTGTTGGGCTGGAGATCGATCCTGCCGCGCAGACGGAGCCAGCTTCCCCGAATCAGAGGATTAGCAGAGACGTTTTTTCAGCATCTCCTCTGACGTATCCCTGTATTTACACACTGTCTGCTCCCTCCCCTGTTTCCCTCCACAGAGCCGTCACATGACCTCAGAGCAACGCTAGAAGCAGTTTTAGTCACGTAGTTGTCTTGCTTGGGTAAACTTGGTACCGATGTCTCACGTGGTTGCACTTCTTACCCTGTTAAACTGATGACTAAACCACAAGGTCTGCAGTAGCTATGGATGGAAGCGTGCATGTATGTCAAAGAGGGTGTGGACTTTGTTTTATTGTTTGTCTTTATTTAAAGATTAAAAGACTCCATTTAATTGTATGGGTGATTATGCTTGCCTTTATCTTTCAGCCTGCATCAGTTAAAACGAGCTACTTGCAGAACCATTTACACGTCGCTGCAGTAGTGTAAAATTTGTCTCTGTAAAATGACAGTGGGGGCTGATCTAATCCTCGGGCCTTTATTTGTCCGGTTTGTCAGGATGTTAGCTGATAGGCTATGGTTTATCTACCAAGATCACGATGGGGAGACCAGTACACATGGCTGAGCAGGCTTGCTGGGCTGAGGTGGCAAGGCCCCATGCTCTCATACCCCCCCCCCACCCCCAGACTGGCAGTCTACAGTGCCTCTCCCGCAACACCTCAATCTGTTTTCGAAATGTCGGGGCTGTGGCTGTTGCCCATGGTTTGCGTGCAACAATAGCTGTTAATGGTTTGGGTTTTTTTTTCCTCTTGATAAAGTTTCCTAAAAGCCGCGGGTCATTTTCCAGAAGGCAGTCATGCATAAGTTTGAGCAGAACAAGCATCCTAAACAGGTAAACATCCACTATGTAAACCTTGACCACCACATATAGATCGTGTCTGAACACAAAACTACGTTTTTAATGTTTAGTCCCAAACATTATAAAATTGAACAGTAAACTTAGGATTGGGCAAGATAAATAGTGGATGAATGTCTAAGTTAATCAGAAGGGTACGTTTTTGTTGGGTTCGTGAATACAGAGTTGGGACATTAAAAGAAACCAATAACACGAAACCTTTATTTTTCACCATATTTTTCCATCTGATTTCTCTGCTGGTGACTTATTAGATAACTTAAGTGATTTATGATATTTTATTTATGCATGTGTGGTCATTCCAGTAGTAATTCAATAATCAACCTACTATCACAGTTTATTTTTGTAGTACGGGAAGGGGGTGTAGTCACATACAGTTTAGGGTGTCCCATAGCACTGTTTTAAAACACCCGATTTTAAGTTTTTAGGATTTCTAATAGCCTTTTGTAATGTTTATATTTGCACCATCTCCCTCCACCACAAGGTTCAGTGATACCAAAATAAACGACGGCTCAGGGCAAACAATCTGTGTGTTTCGACGCAGTCAAATGTCGAATGCTATTTTTGGGGTCTCGTAGGCAACAACAACATCTAGGTTTACGACTGAGAAACATGCATAAGTATAATAGGCTACACGCGTTCTGATCACCTCTGACTTATTTAGTGTAATATACTCATTAAAAAAAAAACATTAGTTGCTGATATGTATTCTGAATTATAGACGTCTATATCAACTCTTACACTCTTAGTTTTGTACTTGAAGTTTTCTGTACTGTACAAGCAGTTAGAAATGTTTAACAATGAAGCACATAAAACAAATGTTGGATTTTACTTCTCAAACAGGCTGATGGTGGGACTCTTAATTTGACATGCGATGCGGGTGAAATCTGCCCAAACCTTAACGTTTTCACTCAACAAGGAAATTCTGCCCATAAATACTGTTTTTTTTACTGTTTAAAAAAAACACCCTAGCTTTAACGGATACATATGGCTCTGTATTCTTGCTCATGTAATGTGGTCCATGGAAAAGTCTTTTTCGTTCTGTGCGCTGGTCCATCTGACCTTGTGGGTGTGTAGCGGTGTACGGACGGCGGGGGGTGCTTACGATGATCCCGGCCCAGTAGGGCGTCTCCCTGGCCGTCAGAGAGGGGCTGATGGACACCATGACGAAAGCCACCGTCATAATAGTGACACTCAAAACCAGCTGCAGTGTGGAGATGATCAGAGGGAAGCGACAACCCAAGCAAATGCGGCCGTCCTTCTCTCCGTCGCTCTCGTCGCTGGCAGAACCCTCCATCCCCATCCTGGTGCCGCACGCTCTACCCCGGGCTCCCGCTTCCCTCTGTTTCTCGCTGTCCCTCCTGATGGCCCGGCTCCCTCCCCGGAGGATCTCTGCAGCCGGAGTCAGACTCCGCTGCTATTTGGGATCAGACGGTCTGAACTAATATGGAAAACATTTGGAGCAGATTCCTTGAGCTGCTTCTGCTCCACATATAGAGAGGGCAGGGGAGAGTGGGTGGGGGGATGCAAAGGGGGACTCTGACACACAACCGTAGCATGATAAGAAGCAATTACAGGAATCAGAATTATCCAGCACTGATACGGGAGAAGAGTGGTGGCTATGGGAAGGAGCCTACTGGAATGAAACTGGCACGTGGACAACAAGCTGCCAATCAAACCTGCAAGCAGCTGTCGGCTGAAAAGTCACTACACACTACAAGGCTTGTTTTAACTCCGGAGAAAGTCACATGATTCTAATTAAATATTAATGTGACCCATTGTCATGTGAGCATTAAAATGCTAATCTTTGGGGTTATGAATACACTGCAAGTGCTCCACCAGGGTAGCAAAGTATTGAGGACAGAATCTTTATCTAAACATATCCTTGCAAGACATTTTCACTAACGTTCGAGTGAATCTGTATATATTCAACACATATAAACACATCCACATTCAAAACAATGTATATTTTATATATTTTTATATAACCCCATACTTTCTACAGTCTTGTGTGGAATTCAATGATCAATTTTGATGAGCAGCAACCAGCAGTAGATTTTAGGGGCTGATTCAGAGATACATTTCACTGTATCACTAGGTAATCCTTAGGGAAGAGCATATCGGTACGACGGATGCCCATCTGACTCAACCACAATGTCTCAAACTCCGTCAGAAGCATTCAACCTACAAAGATAAAATGTAACACCTTCTAAACTTAAAAGTCATTGAATGCATTTCTTTTGGTCAAACTACGCCATTGCATGAGTGTGAAAATGTATCATTAAAGAACAAAAAAATAATACACTGGTAAAGAGTACCAAATCTGTTTTTATCTGTTATTACATAAGATAATTTAGAATACAGTTTTAGGAAAAAAATAAGAGACCACTCCATATTTTTTTTACAATTGTTAAAACCATTGTTAAATCCATTGTTAAATCCTGGTTTAACCTTGGTTTAATCCTGGTTCGCCTGGCAGAAGGCTACACTGTGAGGCAGGCTGCTTCCAGGTTCAAAGTTTCTAAGGCAGCAGTACACAAGAAGAAGGTGAGGCAGGAGACACTGGCAATGACCAAAAACCAGCCTGGCAGAGGGCAGAAGTGACTTTCTTATGACAAAGATGACCGTCAACTTATCTGGCAGTGCCTCATAAATCAGAGGATGACCTCAAGTGACCTTCAAAAAGAACAGGAAACATTACGTGGTAGGAAGTGCACAGCTAAGACTCCTAAAAGCTCTTAAAGACCCCATTAAGCAAGGAAGAAGCTCGTCATCAATGCGAAGCAGGGAAGAGCCAGGCTGGAGTTTGAAATAAAACAAACATTCCATAATCTGAGAAAGTGAAACTCAAAATATTGCTGAGTTGCATACAGGAACACTGCTGTACTTTCTGATTTACCGTATATAATTGGACATAAAATGGACATAAAAAATATTCTCCAGTCTACAATTACAAATTTAAAACAGAAACTCGGAACAGCTGCAGTACAAAACACTGGGCCTACTCCTACTTACTCATACAACGAACTGTAACCTACTTTAAATACAATTTAATTGTTTTATGTTGTGATAAATGATCAAAGGAGCTTCATTTAAACAATGACCTTAACATACTTCAGGATTGGATTTGGTCTTTAAGCCCAGGGATGGCATGAAAACAATGTCTGTGGATTGGATTAATGGATTTTTGCAATTTAATGAAAATATAAACAATAAATTTGCATCCCTGCAGAGGAGTAGTATTATATATTTTTATTTGTATACGCCGATATAAGAATTACATGAAATCATATTGGAAGCCCATAGAAAATAACAGTGTTAAAGCAGATTATCACTCAATGAGTGGTGGACTTTCTGTATGAGCTGATGTGGAGAACCTGCGTAGTTGCATTTAGTTTATTTGAATCACCTTGACTATCTCTTGGTTTATTATGCAGTTGTGTTAAGTTTCATCGTTTTATTCACTTTTCATTAATTGTGTTAAGGACCAGCACCCTAGCACTGGACACGTGTTAAACAACATATGAACAAAACCATTCACACAGTGAGTAGTCTGAATGCGCTTTTTAAAATGTCTCTGAATGGACCCTACTTGGTTTCGGTAAAATATGCATATTAAATAAACAGGTTTCTAAATACATAATACGGGCACCCAGGGATCTGTTAAGATTTCCGCCATTTCGACCTTTTTCGTCATGTCCAATCATTTTAAAGCAATAGATAGCCTCATCATTGTAATAGGCAGAACACTGAAAAACATTACATTATGACATTATGTAGCCTAATCCCCAATGAATATGTAATATGGTTTTTCATTGATTGCCGGAGTGGGAAAAAAAAAAACAACACTGAACGAAGTGTTTAAGTACATGTTTTTTTTTTATTAAAGTTCCGTCCGAGTTTCTTTAAAGTACTGATCATGGGATCAACATGTTCTAGGCCGCAGAGAAGTGACTACTATAGGTAAAACGTACAAGCAAATTAGCGGGTGCTCCCTGTCTAGGGCTATATGAATCTGCCCCATTACTTGGACACTTTGAGTACACGCCAACCCCTCCCAGGGCGTTACAATCACACCTTCTGTTTACTAAAGAAAAAATTCAGAAAGCTAAATATTAGCGGTCGAAATGCTTATCAGATGGTTCCATATAAACAGACCACTGTAACAGCCACACATTAAATTCAGCGTTATCATTATAATCAGCATGTTATACCTCTGAGCTATAGAGTAATTCAGATGCTAAAAGAGCCACAACATCGAAGATGTACCCAATTTATTGGGTAATATAACTTGCGCATAGTTTCACTTGCCCTTTCTCATCTGACAGTGATTTACTTAGATTGTCATGAGATTGCTGCCATTCCACTTAAATTTCCTCCCCAACTTGATTTCCCCGCCTTAACGTTTTCATGCTGTTTTTATGATAAAATCGTAAAAAAACACAACCGATCAGTGTAATTTCTGCGTGACACAGGAAAATGAAACTCTCCCAGCATTTAAAAACACCGGATTAAGCATTACAGCCACCTTGGAAGCGCTTATTGCCGCTGTGGTTGCGGTCAGTCCGCAAGGACAGGCGGAGCAGCCGGGCAAGGGTTAAAGAGGAGTTACTCTCTCCGCGACGGAGAAAGAAGGAGCCGCATATGAAAAAGGAGCCTCCTGCGTTGGGGAAAAGCACATTTGTGTCCATGTGGCTATTGCAGGGGATGAGTGCGATCGCCGTATCATTTCGACAGAAACTTTTTTTCTCTTAAAATTGGGTTCACGGTCGCTTCAGCAATTTACGATGATGCCGAAACGCACATGTCGGAGAATATTCTGGAAAATATGCATGCGTCCGGTGAATGTAATTAGTCTCTAATTGCATATTCTCGAGTTGGTGCAATCTACACGTGAGTTGGGAGCAGCGCTTTGGCGTCGGCGCGTGCGCTCTGGTTACACATAAACTGGTTGCAAAGTGGTAGGTAGAGGAAACTGGTTATCATTTCAAAGTGCATCACTGCTCGATGAACATCTTCTGCTCGGGTCCCCTCTATCCGTCGCTGCTCTCGGAATTAAGGCGTACCCGGCAGAAAGTTATGGATGAGAGAATAGCACGTCTCCAGGACAGCCAGTTGCTGGAGCATGCGGATTTCCTCGGGTAAGCCTGATCGTTTATTATTAACGGCACCGAGTCGTTTTTACAAACGTGCAATGATCTCACGAGTGGACTTCTCTACAAAACAAAAACAGGGTCGATTATTCCTCCATCTACATGTGCAAGTCGAAAAGAGGAATGAAAAGAGAAGAAAACAAGGCAAGCGTCATTTTTAAATTATTTTTTGCCCCCCACATTTGTGAATGACTGGTCATGGTTGTGCTTACACGCTTCTTTTTATGGTTGATTCTGGAAGACGCTCTGTGTATTAGATCCCCCTAGCCGGTGTTATTTTGCGTTTTCTTTGTATCCACAGGAAGCCTACAAGTTGCCACACAGGCTGATAGAGAAAAAACGGCGAGACAGGATTAACGAATGTATCGGACAGCTTAAAGATCTGCTGCCGGAACATTTGAAATTGACGGCAAGTTCCTTTCGTGATGGTTGCGTGTATTCCGGCCCTATGAAACTATGTAATATGAAATGAGTTACAGCCTCGTTTTTGCAAATGAACGTATTGACATTTGAAACGTTCAGTATTTTGTTTGGTAATTTTTTTTTTTCTCTTTCATTTATAGACTCTTGGGCATTTGGAAAAGGCTGTTGTTCTGGAGTTAACTTTAAAACACTTAAACGCGTTAACGGCTGTCACTGAGCAGCAACATCAGAAGATCATTGCATTGCAGAGCGGTGAGTGGCGTAAAACCACTTTTTAGAGTTGGCGACTTCAGTTCAGCTGACGATGTCATCGACATTTCTAGGCTACAGTCTGTATGAATGATCAAGTATTTGTCTATTGTGTTGCTGGGAGATTGTTCAAATCTGAACTGTGTAATGTGTTTTTTGTTTTAATGAATCAATCACAGGAGACAGATCGATGAAGTCCTCCATGCAGAATGATTTCGATGCCTTCCACTCGGGTTTTCAGATGTGTGCCCGGGAAGTCCTGCAGTACCTAAGCCGTGTGGAGAGCTGGACTGCTAGGGAGCAGCGGAGCGCGCAACTCGTCAACCATTTGCACAAAGTTTCCGCGCAGTTTCTGCCCAGCTCTCCGCTCGCATCGCACCAGCTAGCGAGCAGCAAAGGCGCCGACATAGCGAGGGAGCACAGCTGTCAAAAGCTGGAGGCCCAGGCGAACTGTGTTCCGGTCATTCAGAGAGCGCATAACGGAGAATTAAACGAAAACGACACGGACACGGACAGCGGATACGGCGGAGAAGTGGAGAAATACGACAGCAAAATCGACCAAGAGTGCATTGCTGGAAAGGCGCAGGGACCGAAACCAGTAAGAATTAAGCAGGAATTTGGGGACGATCCACCCGCTAAGAAAATTAAAATGGATCCGACAGGCACTGCAATGGCTAAACCAGACCCGACCAACAGATCAGACGTGGCTCTTTTAAACTCGTTAATGGGACTTGGCAGCGTACCGTTCGGACAGCAGGCACCTTTCTGCATGCCCTTCTACTTCATTAACCCATCTGCGGCCGCATCTTACATGCCAGTCTTCGATAAATCTAATTTAGATAAGTATTTCTTCCCAGCCGCGGCTGCCATGTCTAACCCTTTCCCGCTGCTCTACTCCGGACTCCCGACGCATACTGCGGCGGCCGCCAGCGTTTTCCCCGGTTTATCGTCGGCTCTGCTGCCGGATAAAAGCTGCAGATCTGCTGTACTCTCCCGGGACACCGAGACCCCAACTGCGGTTGACGCGTTAAAGCGAGCAGCGATGTCCTCACCCGTAGAAAACGAACAAAGTTTGGATAATGAATCACTGGACGAGTCTTTGAGGACGGAAAATGACGGAACTTAAACTTATTCGATTTTTATTTTCCATGTCAAATGCAGCAGCTCATACAAGATATTTTGTCATCGCCGCAATTTCCTTTAAACGTTTGCCTTCGCTGTTTTCCTTTTGAACTTTTACTTTTAAAATTTCAGGTCAACTACTTCGTAATAAGGCATTTATTTTTGAATTCATTCCGAATTTAGTAGGTTTATATTACAGATGTTTTGTAGAGGCAGTTTTCAGTTCGTCTGTTGCATCGGCTAGGCTTAGTGTTCCCTGTAGTCTGTGATTTTGTTTTAATGAATGCAATTACGGGATAATTCATTTTAATTAAGAAGGAGCGCTGGCCCAAGTGCCTCGCACCTCTGCACAATGAATGACGTCACGTGGACGGACCCCGACAACCCATGAAAAAAGTACGCTGGCACCTTAGAGGAGTCCTGATGCTGAATGTAATTATTTTTTTGAAAATGGAAATATATATTTGAAAAGCTATTTGTAAGAAAGTGCACTTGTTAACACATTCCAGTTTACCACAGAAACCCCCCCTTTTGTATCGTTGGTTATTGTATTTTAATCTGAATATATTGTTCCCTAAATGAATACAACCACGATTAACTAACTCGACATTACAAATGTATGTGCCTGTGTGGATGTACAAAGACGTTATACTCGCAACACTATTGCCTCATTAATGTAGCCGCGCTTTCAATCATCCGGTGTCCAGGTTGTTTCACAGATTGTGGATTTATAATACGTCGGGGGTAGAACCCAGTGGTACTGTACGCAGAATGGGGAGCTATGGAAAGACGATAGCTGTCTGTGCATAAAACCCAATAGGTCATCTAGTATTAACAACTTCATCCCTGTTTGCTCTGTGTTCATTGTAGCTCGTTCTGTCAAATTGATGACCGCAGTATTGTTCCGAATTTAATATGGGTTATACAGGAAATATTTAGTTGATGAGATTATAGTCCTTACACTTGCATTAGTCAGAACCTAACCCAGTCACACATTTTATTCTCCTTAAAAATCTGTCATGAGTATCAGCACACCCAGACACGCGTGAACGCCTGATGCCATGATAAATGACGGGAGGGACTTCGCCTTATTGCAGCCTTCCTCGTAGTTTAATTACCCCTTCGGTTATATATATATATATATATATATATATATATATATATATATATAAAATATACTAAAGACAG
>JAODUD010000062.1:27561659-27578790 GCA_026784285.1 Stomatorhinus walkeri
ATACACTGACTTTTTGGCCGTCTGCACATTTCCCCCTCAATGAGGTTTTTCCACAAAAGACGCCGTTAACAAGCTATAGCACTGTGAGTGAATTTAGTGGGATGTTAAGGCAGGGGTGATGTATGAAACATAGCATATAGTATATTATATAATTGTTTATTTTTATATGTAGTTCTGCTATTAGCTGTTGCCTCAAAAAGCTGCAATCGATTGTCCAGTTGCTTGAAACAGTGGCTTGTTTGTGTAAATAGCTGTGAATATGCAATGAAAATATGCGTTAAATATTGATGTAGATTAAATTTAATGATTTTTAAAGATTTAACTAATCAATTAGTGCACCTTTTTGTCAGTGCTGTAGATTTATGCTGCTCTAAATTATTTTAACAAGTGGTATAAAATAAATCTGAAAATGGAAATTGTTTAAGAGTCTCGTTATTTAGCAGTTTGGTATGTATTTATGTTTTTAAATCAGTATTAAGTTTGAATTGTGGGAGGTAATTTTCACACGCCGGCAATAACAGAAATCACATCAGATAGAAATTGTATGTTAAAGATACCTATGCGTTGTATATACCAATTTTACGTATAGCCAATGTAGTATCTCTATATAATATACACAGTATAAGAAGTAACTTACCATTTATTTTATTGGTTTATTTACGAATGAGCCAACTGTAGGTACATAAATCACGGAACCATAAATGTCCGACAACGCCATCTACAGGCTGTCGGTGCATTGCCACTGCAACACAAATCACCGCTTCTCACGCTGTCGAAAGCAGTGACCGCTTTTGGAAATTCCTTTCTCACAATATCACGAGTCATTAACGGAAAAAGGAATATATTTATCTCTCTTGTATCTCGTGAATATTTGTACTTGTATGCAGTGTTTGGCATTATACCTTTCTTTAATTGATGAAAATATATGATAAAACCCCGACTCTTACGCCTTTTGCCTTTCTATATTTTAATTTTCAGAGCTCGTCACATTAGAAAGACATCAAATAACAGGGACACAACCCTATATCCCGCGAGCCGACTGTAAGGAAAGTGGGGTGTGGTTTAAAAATGTACGATGTGTTTTACAGTGATTACTAAGGTATACAGGTGTATGATTTTAAACTCCACAGCCACAGAAGATGTTACATAAAAGCCATTGTAGCCTGTGGATTTGAATAGTCTACCCTAGGATGTTGAAAACACGATCAAGTGCTCAGAGTATGCAGTTTAATAAGCGGTCTCCACACTGTGTAGGTACAGCACAGGGATTTACATAAACACGCCAATGTGCATCGTAAGGATGCTGCAAAGAAATCACTTGTGTTTTATTTCCATCAAGAGGAACACATGGATGGCAATGTGCCATTGTTTGTTCAGTAGATTTGTGTTTATTTAAATTCAAATAAAATGACTTTCTTCTTTCGGGATCTGTTTTGTTTGGTATACTCATAGGGAAATTTTAAAAGTACGGGTATAATAACATTGACCGCACAATTTATTGATATTTTCAAGCTTCAAATTGACTTTAGGACGGCTACATTTAGGCCTCTACATTTGTTAAATGAACAATAGTTAATCTGTATTTATAACTAGCAAAAGTACATACTGTATGATGTTATTCTTTGTAGTTAAAGCTTTCCAAAAACCTAACGATAAGGTGTGATCAGTCGTGTTTTCAGCTGGAATTCCATTTACGGATGGGAATGGAGTCTAATTCTGTACATACCTGCTGATTTTATGTGGAAAGGGGACGGCATGAACAGCTGAAAGCAATTAAAATCTTGCAAATAAACTGCAGACATTTCTCTGATGTTTAAATGGCTGTCTTTCTCTCTCTTTTATCTTTACATTCATTCATCCATCCATCTTCCACTCGCGTATTCTACACAGAATCACGAGCATGTTTTCGCTCAAATTTACGAGGTTTAATCCTATCAAGCGATCACGGATTTGCGTGTTTTGTTCAGTCTTTCTAGGAAAGTCCAGGTAGCAAAAAACTCCATAAATATGCTTTCCAATCACGGCTATATTTTTAATAGTGCTTCCACCTCGTGGCCAAACCTGGGGATTGCATTTGGATGCAGTTGACGTTTTTGGATAGCTTTTACTTAAACCGGCAATACTGAAAATTCGCCTCATTCAGTACCTCGAAAATGACGTGTCTCTTTATTGTTATAGTTTTGCGAGGTGGTTACATATGGTATAAAGTATATGGGTATAAAAATTAATGATCAATAACTGTTCAGTTGGCATAACTTGATTAGGCCTAATTGAAAAGGCCCATCACTGCATGTAAAAGACATGAAGGTGTTAGGTTGCAGAAGTGATTCTGACATGTTCCCTTACATTCATTAAAAATAACTGCACTTATGAAAATAACAATAGCTAGCCTTATAAAAATCATGTTAATCTTGCTCCCCAATGCATATTAAAAATATATCTACTTTTAACAAATGTTATCACACACGACATGCTTAACTTGCATTGATAAATACCTGCTATCATATTTTACTACTGATGGCAACTTACTAATATATCATACCCCATAGTTTAACTGGTTCTGTGCTGCCATTGTGAAACACACATAATCATCACTGCTAATTTGCACAAGCTTTATCTGGTAAATCAACAAAAATGAAGATTATACCCATGACAGCCTACACTGAAGGCTGGTTTACAGGTAACATGATTTCTTCCCGCTAGCAGACGCTATGGTCTTAAATGTTCTATTAGTTGTATGTTACAAAGTAATTGTTTGCTTTATAAATGGGTAAAAAAGACACACTAAGTTTGTCAGTGGTTTAATTTTTATTATATTTCATACTTCATCGGCAAGGTACAGGCTGGGAAAACAGTCAAACACGTTTCTGCTGAAATTAGTAGAGGAAAAAAAATCAGCAATTGTAAAACACCTTTTATGAAGTCTTTTTGCGCACGAGAGGAGCAGTGTTACTGGTTTTCCTGTTGAACTGACAGTAGCATAGCTTGCAACTACTGAACTGTGCACAGCAGCAAACGTAGGGTCTCCTAGGATACAGTATATTCACACTGATGGGAAAACACCAAGGGAATGTGGAATTTGGTTCACGTTATAATGGTCCAGCGTTTCCACTTTTGTTTTCTTATTTATTTTTTTCTTTTCCAGCTGGGCTCTTAATTAGTCTCTCTGGAGGTGTTGATTGGATTTTCCCTGTAATTTAATACACAGTTTCTATAAGACCGTGTGAGGGGACATATTCAAAGTGTGCTTTTAGAATTTGTAATACAAAAGCCAACTTAGTCTTATTCTATGCATTTGCAATAAATGGTACTTAAGTATTCTGCTAATCAGTGGTAACGGACATTTAGAATCCCTAAACAGTGAAATAACTGAACTATTAAAATCATTTATGACCTACACTAATTTCAGCCCATTTTATGGTAGAAAATCATGAGCTCCGTGCATTTTGCTACAACTCAGTCAAGTCCAATTTGCTGAGGTCACAAAGGTGGAACAGGAAATGGGACCTTGGGTCCATGTATAGGAGGAGATTAACTCTTGGGGCGTATAAAGGATTCCTCATGTTTTGTGTATGATGACCTTGTTTACTTGTGCTGAACAAAAAAAGCTGGCGGGGTCAGGGCCAATCGCTTTATCTTTGGACCACGGTTTATGTTTTCTTTGGTTGAAAAAGCACAGACTCATATGAGGAAATGTTAGGCAAACACCTTTCTTGGAAAAATGTGTATTTACATAATCACTTCATTGATACACTTTTGTTAGAAAAAAAATCTTGAACATAAGAAAAAGTAGCATTTACCAAACTATACACTGTATATAATGCACTTTCAACAGTGCAAAGTGGTGCTTTTATATGAACTTTTACGCTCATATTTTCAGTCTCTTGATTCAAAAATGCTTAAAACCTCGGAATCTCCTGCTGCTGCTTCAAGCTGCTTAAAACGTGGCATCATAAGAAAGTTAAAATTCATATAAGCTATACAGAAGTATGTACTACTTTACACATGTTCAAAAATATTTTGAATACTATGTGGCCATTTTTTTGTTATTTACAGGGATTTACGTAATAATTCATGCATTCTGTCATATCTGCTTAATGTTTTGGTAGTTTTTGTTAATGCACGGTTTTCCTTCATGATTCAAATGATAACAGACGTAGGTACACCACAGATCAAAACATCTCTTTCTGAGTCATGTCAGGTCTCTGTGTCAGCCCAGTCCAAACCGGAGATGAATACAGACGACCCGAACACAGCAACACTATTTCATAGTGGGTTCTGCAGGTAGGCGGGGTCTTAAGATGCCGGAGAAAATCCCCCCGTCACATAACTGAGCCCATGCTCACAGAATATTACACAGCCTCACCCCAAGGTTCCGTGAACCGTCACTCATTTACTAATTACTGATTAACGTTCAGTTCAGTGCGCTGTCTGAGCGCGTGCTGTCATCCCAGAACGATTCTGAGCGTAATCGCTAACTTGACGACCGTCGCTGTAGCTCGCCTGTCGCTATCTACGAAATCTCACCTAAAATTCCATCATATTGAAAACGGCAGATGGCTCAGTCCTGACCACTGTTATCGTGTCTCCTGTCTGCTGCATGCTCAGCTCCCTCGCGCAACACCCCTCGCTCATGGGCTAAACATGCCGTGTGCCTTGGGAGCACGTCTAGTTTCTCATTTACGAAAACAAAATAGATATGATTCCAGCTACGAAACATTCGGAGTATTAAAAATAATCAAAACAAGGTTAATGATGCTATATAAAAAGGAGTGTGCAAACACACGGCCATAAATTCCTTATAGTGTCTCTGTCATGCGCTGAGATGAAACTATACATTACAAAGTAAACGAAACCCAAACAAGGCGACATATCATCCCGAATTAGCATCCAAATGCCTCGCAGATGCATTTCTTCCTTAGTGTTTCTAGCATAATCCCACTTCCCCCTTTGTAGACGACACCAGACATCCTGCTCACAGTCAGATCATTCACTTTCCAGCTTCAAAAACATAGAGGCATATTACAGCCTGACCAAAGGCTTTGACCCAACATCAGCCTGAAAATCACATATAAAGTCAGCAATTAACACAAGGATCTTTGTGTATTCAAACCATCTAATTTGGCCATTCGAATGCATGATACAGACGTACATTGACCTTCTTCAAAGGGTTACTTCAGAGGAAGGTTCCCCCAAAATCAGACACTCCTGATTTTATTAACAAAAACAGAGCAGAAGCAACTTAACTGCATGTTCACTGACTGCCTTCCCAGTCCATATAATGCAGAACAAGCCATTATGTTACAGCTTTCTAACAGCCACTATGGATACTTTAATACTCCAGCAGTGGCTATGGTTCTGCATGTGACCTACAAAGTAGTCACAAATTAACATAATAAAAGGACTCAATTATAGGTAATACTGAATACATAAGTCGGTGTTTTGTTCCCAACAGTTTGAGAACATTCATCGGATGCATTGCAGAAGAGGAAGACATGTGACATATTCCATCCAATCACGACACACCATTTCTCATGTGTCCATAGTCACCACACTCTGCAACGCAAGGCAATTTCATTCTGCAGAAAAAGTGATTTGCATGGAGATGGGGTGTAGCAGAAAGGGGGGCAGGAGTTTTCCCCCTAGCTGAGAAAGGTGTCACTTTAGCGGCATTATTTTTATTTGTTGCTCATATTAGCCAATGAGAATGCACCCCACTTGACTGACTGCCATTCCCCGCCCACCTGCAGCACAGGATAGGTGGACGGGCTTCATGGTGACTGTAGATTTCCAGGTGGGTCAGACGTATATGCCCTCAGGGTTGAATCCGGAAGACAGGGAGTTCTGCAGGTTGCGCAGGCTGCTGGGTAACTGTCTGGAGGATCCTGGACGCTTTAGGGAGCCAGACTGGGGAACCAGGTCTAGAAGGAGGGAGGAATGGAGAGAGAGAGAGAGAGAGAGAGAGAGAGAGAGAGATAATTCTTTACAGAGAAGATGCTTCCATGGGAATGTGGGCCAGGAATCAGTTAATCAATCATAATGCCCTGATTACATTGCCTAAATTCTGAAAGCAGAGTAGTGTTTAATGTAGATTAAAGTACAGATTTTGTGAGTGTGACATGAAAGCCCAGGGCAACAGCACACTCCAGATGATGGAGAAAGTTTATAAAAGCAAAAAAAGAAAAAAGATAATTTGATGTTATCAAGCATAGTGATAACCTGTTTGTAGCGAGAAAGGTTAATAAAACAGTCGTACTTTCTGACAGGAAGCCAATCCATTCTCACGGAAAGAACCAGAACCAAAAATATCTGCCTGAGAAATGGAGAAGAAGCTGGTGACTGGAGGCATCTGTCAATGAAGAGGCGGTACAGTGCAGACAGATTAACTAGGCAGTTACATGCTCAGTCCATTCTCAGACTACTAAATAAGGGGAAAAGAGCATTAGTATGATTATTACTATATCAACTGAAAAGAACATTGTGGATGTACTGTATATAAAATTCAGTCAAAATTAGTTGCTTGTCATTCTTGGAATGCCTAAAAAGTACTGCTGATGTCATCATCAGTTACCCAACCCTACATCATTGCTAAACCAGGCTGAATTAGCGAATGCTTGCGGAAAGCAGGGTGTCAGAATCATTGTGGACTTCATATAAGAACTGATTAGCTGAGAGAAATTATTGCATAAGCATACAGTTACTTTTTAAGGTATTTCTTTATGTGTGTTTACAGTTGTCCAGTGGTCTGGCATTTGCTAACTCACATTAAGAGACTATCCGCTTTTATCTGGTTCTAACACAGTGCAGTTCACAAGTATTTGCACAACGACACACTCAGTATGGACCCAAAGTGCAGACTATCATCATTAATTTAAGGCTATGGACAGCATAATTGGATGAATTGTGCAGTAATTATGTCAATTTTATACAAAGACCCCCTAAGGGACCAAAAGTATTTGGACAATGGACTGTTTAGTTGTATGGATTGTATGGATTGTACTGCTTGCTGTGATCCTCATTTCAGCAGATGGTCTCCAAGCATGGAAACTAAGACAGATGTTATGTCAAAATGAATTATGTAAGAATAATGGTTAAAGATCTGCAAAATTCCTGTTTAATTCACAGAAATGTTAATGGAAATATCATACACAGAAGTTTGTAATTTTGTAAGTTTGTGATTTCCTGATTCTAAAAGCCCCATCCAGGCTAAAAGTGTAATGCGAGAAGCCTCTGTAGGCAGAATAGTACCTAGCTGCTCTTCCTACAGACCTGTCTATTCTGAGAAACGCTGCGCCAGAAACATTGAACTGTGTTGCGGGTATCTAAAAAAAAAAAAAAAAAAAAAACGGAGGTGACACCATACTCAGATTTGCCACTAGGCGTCAGAAGTGAGCCACATTTATTTGCACAAAGCGCAGGATCGCGATAAAGATCGCAGCGGGTCTTGCATTTTGCTTATTAAAGTGACGAAAGACACTGGCCAAGCTGAAATGAGCATGCAGACAAACCGGGTAATGCGTCCAGTTACTGGCCAGTGAAGGTGGGGGGCGGGGGGGCTAATATTTTTTAGCTGACGCCGCCTGTTCAGATGATTAAAACTGCCTTCCATCTTTCGGCAATGCCACTCTGCCTCCGCATCCATACAACCCCCCCACTGCTTTAGCCTCTTCCTGATGCCACTTGGCAGCCGTGGGGAGGCAATCAGAGAGAGTGCGACGTGATTGATGCAGAGAGCCCGAGTGACGGACTGCGGCCCCACGGTCTCCCGGCAGCTGTGCCGTTACCATGGAGACCGAGAATGACGCTTCCGAAGCAAACGGCAAGCCACCCTTATAGACTGACTCATCCCTTTAAGGGGAAATTGGTGCGTCAGGAAAGTGCGCTTGACCGTGGCCTGTACCATGTGCTCTATTATTGTTACCTTCTTTATATTATTATTCAATAGCTATACATTTATGCATATGTACTAGAGAGAGAGACTGTACATTTACATGCATGCGTTGGCATACATATAAGTATAGTGTTACCTCATAACTCAAACTTAATCCGTTTAGAACTCGGATTTGAATCCTAAAAAGTTTGAGTTCAGATTGATTTTTCCCCACAATAAATAATAGAAAACCAATTAATTGGTTCCCGGCCCCAAAATATTACACCTCAATATGTTTTTTTTAGCCTTTAAGCATAAAACAAACAGGATAAAACAAGAAGAGCATTTTTTCCATGCCATGCCCCCTTGTTAACCTCGTGTGAAATCCCCATGTGATCAGCTGTTCCTGGTTGTTGTCATTAGTCCTCTGTATTTAGTTTGTGTTTCAGCTTGTTTCCCCAGTCCGGTCATTGTGTTCTGCCTGTTCTCAATAAAATCCTGTGTTTCCCGATCGCTTGAGTCCTGTCCCTGCTTCCCCAGTCCTGGCTCGGCAAATCATGACAACCCCAAGCCATACCCCAACACGAGACTATGCGGTCCGTCCATTGTATATTTTTGTTATTACTCTGTATTCACTTAATTTGTTCGTAAATCGCAAACTTTTAGGTTGTAACATTTGTACAACTATTGCGTAACGTTTTGGTGAGCAGTGGCTACCAAAATTATATAAAATACAGTGTATTTTTACCTGAGAATACCAGTGTATTTCCGCTGAGAGATGTGCTGCATGACTCATTTCCCCATGTGTACAAGTTATCTTACGTCAGCGTTCATGGTTCGACTTCTGAGATTCAGATCAAGTTCTAGGTAATTTTTTTCAAACTGGTTGGTTCAACTTTTAAGAAAGTTCGAATGAGTTCGAGAACTGAGGTATCATTGTATATGTGAGGTATCTTTTTTTTTGAGGTGCCTGATTTTTGAGCAAACGGCAGCAGTGTTTCTCAAAGTACCCTAATCCTCTCGGCATTAAACTAGATGCAGCCAACACTAACTGGAGAGATATATCTGCATACAGAGTCCCGGGCGTGGTGCTCCTACGGTGGCTGGCCTACGCACCTGGGGTCTTGCCGCCTGAGCCGGCCTCCTCCTCCTCCCCAGGCTCCGCCGGCAGCACGGTGACTTTGGTGCCCGTCTGCTGGATGAACTGCTGGAGGTTGACCTGCCGGAGCTCCTTGGTTAGCTGCTCCAGCTCCTGTTCCTTCTCCTGCGGGACAACAGGCATGCTCTGATGGGCTTCCTGGCCAAGCCTAATGTCTTGCCGCTTTGGAGTGCAGCCATACTGTGGACACCAGGGCAGCTACTCCCATTTTTTTTGCCAGTTTGGATCAGTCCAGTTGGATGCAGTTCAATTAACATCCAACCTTCAATCATTCTCCCAGTTCCCAAAGCGCTAGACAAATTGGCCGATTCTCTGGGCTCACTCACGGCAGGTTTTATGATTCGGATTTTAAGTGCAACGAAAGGTGTTTTCCAGAGAAACCCACAATGGAGTATTTTTTCCAGAAAATTCCAAACCCTGGGAGACTTGAAGCTCATGTTGAGATTTTATTATGAAAAGTGCGTTATAAATAAAATGTATTATTATTTACGTAAAAAAAAAAAATTCTCCTTTCCATGATATCTTTGACAGTGGTGTCAATTTTCTTTAAGAAAACATGTTTTCAGTGTCTGAACTGGATAAGCACTCATAGATGAGTATACATGACAAAACACTGATATTCAAGATCCAGGTTTTAAAAACATGCATGTCCCCACCCCACTCCATCTAAGCTAACCTGCTACTACACTGTAATGTGCACATTATCTGGATGGACATATTACGCTATTTTATTATGTACATAATTTATTATATTGTCTTGATTGTATTGCATGCAACTCCCAGTATGTAAAAATACTTGGTGATTCTGATATTGACCAGTTTAAACATGACCCCCCCCCCCCTAGTTAGTGTGACTTATCCCATCTAGAATGGCACCTTGAGACCGTGCCCCCCCACCAGCCAGGTGAAACTTCATGCGGAGCAGGGTACAGTCACACTGGACGGTCAGAGAAACAGAAATCCACAATTGATCTAGCTTTCCGGAATGAGTTCCTGTGCCATCTATCAGCTGGAGGCAGCCTCCTCGTCTGCTGTCTGCCTTAAAAAATGCACAGCCTTCTGTAGCATATAAAACAACACAAAGAGAAAAACTGGACGAACAAAGTCTGATTTATGTGCTGGAATCTTAAATTGCAGTCTGGCTGCTTTCACACAGTAGCATGGAGATACAGGACAAGCAGGCAGCACACCGCTTTCAAGGCAAGTGAAGCAGAGGAAAGTTTGGAGGAGGGGGCTGTTGCTGGAACGCATCTTCTGACTGTTGCACAGATTTGCGAATCTCTGGAGGCTGAAATGTCTTTTGTGTGTAAATAGTCTCTTGGCTCTGTATCTACAGTAATTATTAAAATGTGTTATGCTGAAAGTAGAATAGAGTTGGGTTCTAAGTAATAGTGAATCGTTCAGGCCGGATTAAGTAACGGGTGCCAGTGGTAAAAAAATGTTGGCTATAGAAGCCAGGGACTTTCCAAGAGAGCCAATTATTTAATGGAAGCATGTGTTTAATGGAAATGTCCGTTAGTGCAGCCACAGGGACAGATTGAATAAAATGTCTAAAGAGTAACAAGTTTGCACACATAATTTGACTTCAGACAAATCTTAAACTAAATCATCTGCAGTGAAGATACCAAGGCAAGTTTTATTATTTTATGACATTCATGACTAATTTATCATCTTCCATTGTTCACTTAAAAGCTTCTTTGAAAATAGTATGGAAAAGAAGTAAGTAAATGGAATGCAAAATGATGGAATGCAACTGTAGGGGGGACAACAGAGCAGGGGTGCGTGCAAGGAGGATGAGAATGAAGCGTGGGTTTCACTCTTTGGCGATGATGTGAGAATGATGGGACTAAAGTAAGGATGATGAGAATCAAGTGAGGGTGATGGAAATTAAGTGGGAGCGATTGCAATAAAGTAAAGATGGTGGGAATATAACGAAAATGATGTGAATGAAGATTGAAAGAAGGGAATGAATTAAGGATGATAGGAATGATGTAAGAATCATGGGAATTATGCAAGGATGATGAAAATAAAGTGTGGGTGTATGGAATATAATGAAAATGAAGGGAATAAAGACAGATGGGAAGGAATGGTGATGGGAATGCAGTGAGAATGATGGGAATGAAATGAGGGTGACAGGAATAAAGTAAGGGTGAGGAAAATGAAATAAGGATGATGGGAATGAAATGAGGATGACTGGAACTGAGATGAATGTGAGTGAGAATGATGTGAAATTAAGTTAAACGGGAATGAAGGTTATAGGGCATGAGTAAAGGTGACGGGAATGCAGTGAGTGTGATGGCAAAATGGCACATGGTGATACGAAGACAAAATGTAAAGTGAAGATAGTAAAAAGGGAACGGGCTTTCTGGAGGAGTACAGAGCACAGCGGGGGGTCCTTTCATCCCAATAACATTGTGCTAACTTATATTACTGTATTAGCCCATTATCATTTTGGCACCGGGACTTCCCACTGAGCCAGCTGTCACCTCTGATAAGCGCGGGCAGGAAAAAATGACTTTGGTCTTCCTCTCTATCCTTAGACCCACTTCACACCACAATGGATCCTCGTCAGAACAATTATGCTCCTCCTGGAACAGTTTCTGAACCTGCAGGGGGCTCAGACTCATTTTTAGGTTAAACACGAAGAATTCCTGACTGAGGCACTAAATTAAAGCCAACAGCATCTCCAGTGAAGAAAGCGCCTGAGTGCACATCAAAGGCATCTTCTGAAGTCACTTTCACATCCTACTATCATCATCAGTTTCCAGGGATTTTAATTGTGATCAAGGTCCTGCAGAAGACATGTTTTTACCTAATGCTCTTAAGCCTGTGAGAACTTCTCAACATGTGGTTAAGAACCAGTAGCCATGCTATGTGGTGCCCGACATCTCTAACTCTGTTAGACGCTGTAGAGGGCAGGTTATGAAGAACTTTCAGCAGCAGACACTACGTCACGTCTACACATGACACAGTGACTGGACCTTTTCTGGGGGTAAGTAGGCCTGTTAGATATCGGTTTACTCACCTGAAGCCTCCTGCTGGACTGGCCCAGTGATCTCTCCACTGCCCTGCAGCTGCTCTCCAACCTGGCTGTCTGCTGCATCTGAACATCTAGTTCAGCCTTCACTTTCAGCAGCTTGGCCTGCACCTCCTCCTCGTTCACCTGCTGCGTCTCCTGCATCTCCTGCTGCAGACGCTCCGCCTCAATCCCGGTCTCCATGTTCTGGATACGGGCGGCATAGTCACCCAGCTGCCCCTCGCAGTGCTGGATGCGCCGCCGCAGGTCCAGCAGCTGCTCCCTCAGCTGCTTCTCGTTCTCTTGCTCGATCTGCAGCTCGTTTTCCCAGAATTCCTCCTCCTCAATCTCCACATCGTTCTTGCGCACACGCTGTTCCAGATGAATGATCTCCTCCTCCAGGCTTCCAGCCCCGCCCCCTCCGGTGCTCCGCTCTGCCCAGCCCTGCAGCTCCTCCTCTTGGGCCTCTAGCTTCTGCTCCAACATCTGGAGCTTCTCCTTCTGCAGCTGCACCAGGCGGACCAGGTCCTCAGGCCTAGGCACCGCGACGCCACCATTCCCGCCCCCGCCATTCGGTCCTCGCTGCTTATGCTCCGCCTCCCTGCCTCTCCCAAAGATGTCCATCAGGCCCTTGGCTCCACCTGTGAATGTGAGGGACTTCCTCTTGGGTTCCTTGCGTTTGAGTGAGCGGTCGGTGGATGGATGGAGCTTGGCCAGTGGGGGCAGGCTCTGGCGGTACAGGCCTCTCTCCGGTCCACGTGCCACACCATCGGACGTGGGCCGCTCGCTCAGGGAGGGGCCTGTGCGTTTCAGGACCAACTGCACGTCACTGGCATACTGCCCCCACTTATTCAAAGACACAATGGGATTCTCCTGGGGGGCCAGATGTCGCTCCGTTTCCCTCCATTTTTCAATCAGCGTGTATCTACCAGTTCGTCCTAGAAGAATGGAGAGTCTACATTAGGCTACATTAGTTCAACAACTGGCCAGCTCTATCTTGAAAGCCAGTGCTGCGGCCAGATAGAGAAAATGGCAGCGATTCGAGTCACATGGAACCTGTGAGCCATGGCTCTAATGAACTAAAGATGTCCGACCCTTAAAGCAAAGGCACATGCTTATAAGCACATGCGCTCCAACAAGCAATGACAACTTGTTCCTCAGACACTTCCCCAAAGGAAACACAACACGAGTCAGATATAGATATTACATGCTACTCCCTGGTAGGCCAGAAGAAAGGCTTTTTGACATAAATAGTCTTCTGCAGAGGACTGGAGAGGATTCACAATAGAAAAACTGACAGGAATGTGCCTTATGCACACTTTGGGTTTAGTCTTGAATACCAGTTGGCAAGTGCTAGCTCTTCTACAGAGAGAAAAGGATAGAGAAACGTCACAAAGAACGCAGCTGTAGAATTTTTGGTCTCGGAAGTGTGATTCTGCTGATGCGTTGCATTTTTAAGTCACATTTAAAGAATTCTGGTTTTATAAGGCTGGATGTTCTTTACCAGCACTCACAAGACTGGAATCACAAGATTCCCCTTCATGATGGTGTAGCTGTTAAAGCACAATTGAATTCTTCTTCAGATAATGATTTTTCTGTTCCCACTGCTATGTTAACAGTCAGCAATCATAGGTATAGATGATAGTAGATAATATTATGCGGAGTAATTGTGTGGGGCAGTAGGATATAACAGTGCTGTGGGGTAATAGTGCAGGCCAGTAGGATATAACAGTGGTGTGGGGTAGAAGTGTGGGCCAGTAGGTTATAACAGTGGTGTGGGGGTAATAGTGTGGGGGAGTGAGACATAACAGTAGTGTGTGGTAATAGTGTGGGGCAGTGAGACATAACAGTGGTGTGGGGTAAAAGTGTGGGCCAGTAGGATATAACAGTGGTGTGGGGTAATAGTGTGGGCCAGTAGGATATAACAGTGGTGTGGGGTAAAAGTGTGGGCCAGTAGGATATAACAGTGGTGTGGGGTAACAGTGTGGGCCAGTAGGATATAACAGTGGTGTGGGGTAATAGTGTGGGGCAGTAGGATATAACAGTGGTGTGAGCCTGTAAGGTAATAGTGTGGGGTAGAGATCACAAAAAAATAACAAGACTGTCAGACTAAAGTATTGCTCTGAGAAATGGTCATGTGACATCGGAAATCTTAGATAAGGCAGTCATATTTCTGAAACAGGAGACCACGTTAGTGTAAGGTGAAACGATATTCCACAAAAAAACAATGCAAACCACAGGAAATGAGTTTTTTCAAAGCAAGTGATGCATTACAGTCTCTGCGGCTTGCCACATGGAAACTTTGTGTCATGGGGAGTTCAGTTGGGCATCCAGTCAGACGCCCCCCAGTCACCCTTATGCTCTGTGTGTGTGGTGCTGGTGGGGAGGGGGGGGGGGCCCGGTTTGTTGCAGCCCCATCCATGATCCCAGCTCATTTTTCAGACAAGACATGACGGCCGGCTCGCCGCAGGGTCGGAGTGCTGGACATTCAGATTCCGGGACAGAGAGCACCCAAGTGCATTGAGAGGATGCATTTTCCATCTCTGAAGGAGATAGCTATTGGGCAATAGGCAGTTAAACGAGCGTCAATGCGCTGCACCCTTTCTTCAGGAAGATGAACGATGAAGGCCACCAGAAGGCGTACTACACATCCTCGAAGACATCCCCAGGATGTCATTCCCGCTGCGATCTGCCAGTCTGACGGGAATTCCCAGCAATCTCATTCCCACAAGGCACCGCGGGAAATGCCTTTAATTCACATTGCGCTCGGGAAATGCAACCTGCCCTGCTGGTGCTTTGACGCATCGATCTTACCAGGACCGGGTATGTTAGCAAATCAGATTACAAGAGGGTACTTTAAAAACAAAACTGTAAGGTAGTCAGTGGCCTCAATATCTCCCCGCCACAGTCCAAGAAAACTGACTCTTCCTTAAAATAACAAGATCTTTTGGGTATAGTATTAAGGAGAAAACTCGTGATTAATACACCGTTTTGTACTGCACAGGTGAAAGTGGTGGTAAGACATCGCCATTGAGTCCTCTCTGTGACCTACTTGAGCCAATCACAAAGTGTACAAAAAGGAGGAGAACTTGTTTTCATTAAGAACACGTACCATTGGTCGGGTGGTAAGCCCTGTCCACAAAGCCTATCTCTCCAGCAATATATTTACAAACTTCACAGCATGAAATAGAAAACATGCAGGCAGAAGAGGTTTCGCTCCCAAGCAAGGTGGCATCAGGATGCTACAATTAAAAGTATACCCCCCCCCCCCCAAAAAAAGGCAACTGGAATATTACTGTGTGGGATTTTTTTGCATACTAGAGCCCAGTGATGCATATGCTAGTTTGATGTGGTGGCAGCGTCCTGATGCCTTTTACAGTAGGACCCCCGAGGGATGCTGGGGGGGTTGGGAATCTGGGGGAGGGCCGAGCTTTCTATCACAGCCAAAGGCTGATACACGCTCTGGTTGCCTTACCTTCAACGTTTCTCACAGAGGACAAGGACACTCACTGGGCTTGAAGAACAGAGTTGAGCTCCAGGCCCCCTCCCCTCGAAAGATTACATCTGGATGCTCTTTAGGCGGCTTTGGTGCTGCCTGTCTGTATAGTTGGCAGCAATATTGAAAAGCTTATGGGTTTCTGAAAAACCCAAATCTCTAGCAGCATACAGGGCGCAGAAATTTGAGCGTCCCTGAGGGTTTTCAGCAGACAGGCTGATGACACAGTTAAAATATAATTATCATAAGTAGGTTAAAATCACAGGGGAAAAAATGCACGCAGGCACCACTACAGTTCTCAAAACGACCTCCTCATCGCATTCATGGAGACGCCCTTCAGAGGGTCCGAGGTGGTTATGATGATTGGGCTGGCCCCCAAACCTGCCCCCAGGCTAGAAAGCTGCCCCCACCTTTGAGTTGTGGAGGACAACCCCCACGACAGGAAATCAGCTGCAAAGCCTGCGGTCAGGATATAGTTATAGCTTGGGGAACGTGAACACCACACACAACAGCATTTTCAAAGTGATATGCTTCATTTGACCCCCCCCCCCACCACCACTACCCCCCCTATTTTACAGGCCGTGCATCAGTTGTGAACCTCCAGCCAGAAGGAGAGCATCGATGTCCTGTTTCATGAAACATATATAACAAACAATTGGATCATTTGTGCGTTTTGCGGAGGGGGGGAGCTGTGCCGTGATTTTGAAAATTCCAAGATGACTCCATCTCGAAGCACAACAACAAAGGCCTGCCTGTTCAGCCAACGTTATCCGCACGATCCCATGACAGGGACGCCGCGTGGAGAGGAAGCTGCAACATCCGCAGGCTTGTGTCTTTCATTTCACAGTACCTGAGTCCGCAAAGAGGAGCTGATATTTAAAACAAACACCCTACTTTCACTTAAAATACAACTGGAATTGTTAGCTTCCTTGTATATAAAAATCAAAGATGGAAAACGATGCATAAATACAAAAACTGCAGAATTACAATGTGATGTGAGTGCAATGCATAATCACATGATGCGTTTCCCATAATTCATCATGATTATTTCACATTGGAGTAAAATAATATGCTGTATTATAAAAAAGCCAAAGCTGACACCCCGCCCTCCCGAATCAGGCATGTTCATTATTATGTTCATTATTACGCCGTAAACCAGAGAATATTGAGAATACTGCTTTTGACTAGAGATTTTGGCCAATTCATGCACCACATGTTTAAAGGAATGTTCTCCCAAAACACTAGTGACTGGCTGGATAACTACCCAATACTGTTTGTCTTATACACTTAAATCTAAACGGGAGCATGAAGATAGTTTCACCTAGTGCTGGAAACTCCTGGCACTCCTCCAGAGCAGGACCTGCTGTGGCTCCGCCCTCCCCAGCTCACCTATAGCCTGTGCCAGAGCGATGACCACTTCCTGACAGGTAGTGACCTCGGTGACCCCGCAGACGATCCGCTGGACACCATCGACCCACACTTTCAGCTCCATGATGCGGTCATCAGGGGAGGAGGCTGCCTGTCATTCCTTTGCATCAGCGTGGGGGGGGAGCTGCTCTTTGTCCATCCTGCTGGGGGGGGGGGAGGGGA
>JAODUD010000062.1:27623931-27656726 GCA_026784285.1 Stomatorhinus walkeri
CCCTACTTCGCGGAAATTCAGTTATCGCGGTCGGCCTTGGAACCTATCTCCCGCGATAAGTGAGGGATTACTGTATTACCATTCCAAACAACTAGTGAAATCGTAAAGCTTGCTGGAGATTATTCATTAATACTTTGTGAGCTTCAATCTGAGATAATCGTCTCAGTTTGGTCCAGTCTGATTGGCTGGGGGGGGGTAGGTTGGGGCAATTCTTGCAGGTTCATAAGAAATGCAAGAGGAAGGTGATAAACGAAGGCATTGGTGTGATAAATAGCAGATGAACCAGGGAAAGACGGGTTTCTGCATGTAATTACAGCTGGGGATCACTCATCAGAGCCTCCGAGTACAAAATAATACTGCCGTCGTAAGTCATTTTCACCTCCATCTATTTGCATCCCGCTGAGGCCGGAGCCGCATGGCTATCTGGAGGATCCGGAGGCATGTTTAAAGCAGCCTCATGGAGTATCCTGGGAGCAAATAATATGATGAGTGGTGTGAATGAATACCTAGGTATTTTAGTGCTCATATATTTTAGTGATGTCTTCTTGGAAACCTCACATCCTGGGTTTTGCCCCCCCCCCCACCACTCATCTACTCATCTTCCCCTCCCCTACAGAGAAAAAGGAAACAGAGTCGGCCGAAGAGTCATCCTGAGGGAAGACCCATTCAGTTACAGCCTTCATTCAGTTAGTCTTGCCAGTTGACTTGAGAGGACTCAGTGCTCACTGCAGTCATCCCCTTTAAGATGTTAGAAGGAGGTTAATTCCTGTAAGGCGAGCAAAACCGCTTTGCACTTTGGCCCTGATCCAGTCCTGGGGACAGTGGTGATGGAGTTCTAGGGGGCATCAGGATAATCAGGCCTGCTGTGTGCTGGTCTCCTGGCCAGTCCAGCTTAACCAGGCCTCCACGGTGCAGAGGGTCTTTTATAATACAGCTGGAATTTATTGTTACAAACTTCAAAACACAGGCAGCTGAGAGTGGGGTAAGCTGAAACCCTAGGTTCGCTTCTGAAATATTTTCTGGATAAAAAGTTAAAATACGGGCACATTTCATCCCATCTGAGACATATTTTTGTTTTGCGTTTTATACTGTTTAAATAAAGTGCCTTCTGTTTCCAGTTGATTCATGTTTAGTCATTCCTGTCATTTTAATAAGATTTTATCCTTGTAGCTTATAAAATTATGATGGTATTATTAGGCAAAGCATAGATGCAATGAAGCAAGAATATGAGGTCCAAAATAAACTCTGGATAAAAGTGAGCTTTATCGATCCCTGTGGGGAAGTGGGCGTTTTCACATATTCCATCTCTCTCCCCATGAAAAACACGAACACACATACTCTGCTGAGACCAAAGCTGGGGGTCAGAGTGCACGGTCAGTTCACGTCCCTGGGGCAGTTGGAATTAAGTGCCCTACTCAGTGGTCTTATGGAACATAATTACTCAAATGGCTGTGGGATTTGAACCCACAACCATCCAGACACAGGCATGAATTCCAAACCTACCCGAAAAAAAAGGAAAGAGAAAAGAAATGCATCCAGGAAATACTTTGATTTATCATATAGGTATGACAAAGACCCCCCACCCCCACTATACATAAAATTATCTGATGTATCCTTCTGCTCAGTATTGTACTTGGACAAAGGAGATGTGAGCTTTATTCTCATCCCAATGGTTTGTTATGGTTAAACACATTATTCATTTTCACTGGGGGGGTTGCTCAACATCAGATTGTTTTGTTTGGGGCTGGGTTGGGTTAGGTTAAACTGGGTTCATCATCTTGAAACAATGAGCACTCTGCTCTATTTCCATTACATAGCATCTCAACCGCAGACAAACACGACTCCTCATAGCGATGAATTACAACTTCGCTTGGAATCTCGTTCTCGCTTTGGTTCCAGAGGGATTTGTGGACCTTAGTATGAATCGAGATTAACTTGTAGTCCACAGTGGATGAATACCTGGGTGTTTTGCTGCATTAGTAGCATACGTTTCCCATGGTTTCACACCCTCATTGAATTTAACGTAGAAGTTTACTTAAGACCCACTATATATCATTTTAATTCACATTGCTGAACTTGGAAGTCCATTCATTCACCTTTCCAAAACTGCCTATCCAGTACAGGGTGACAGTGATACAGGATACTTAGGGGACAGTGTAGGTGACGTCCTGGGTGAGATGCCAGTCAATCACAGGTGATTCATAGTCACCGCTTCACTCAACTGCATGTCTTTGGACTGTAGCTGGAAACTATAGTAGCAGGAGAACATACAACCTCAACATTAATGGAGGTAGGATTTGGGCGCACAACCTTGGAAGCATTGGGGAACAATGCAATCTGCTCTTTAAATGTTTAATGTTAAAGTAAAGTTATAGTTTCAGATTAAACTTGCAGATCATATTATTGTTTTCACCATGAATTTGAAAAGAACATCTAATACATTTCACTGATATATACTAGTGGCCATAATTGTGGAAACACCTAGAATTTTTGGCTTTACTATTTAAATTTGCTATATAAATATTGGTAGTAATGTTTATAAACAATCAAAGAATGTAACAAATATCATTCATTAGATGAGTATATAAATTACTGGAGCAACAGTTGAATAACGTTCTGGAATGTATTAACATTTGAAGCGTGTCCACAATTTTAGCCACTAGTGTAAAATAAATAAAAAGGACCAGATTTAGGTGATCACGGTTTCCAAAAACCTGACCATCAGGAAGACCTATTTATTTGTGTCCTGTCCATAATCCCACAGTGAGCTAAAACAAAATCAATAAAATTCAGAGGAAATAAGATCAACAGAGACAAAGATATGATGAATTTTAATTGACCACTGCAAATTCAGGATATAGGGAGTTAAAATGTCTGTCTTTTAGAGGGGGAAAAGTTTGGATTTTCCTTGCTCCAGATAAGTTTGTGAAGGCCAGCTCTGATACTGTTTCCAGGTCCAAAATCCATCTTGTTGCAGTACTTTGGATCACACTTATAAAAAAATCAACAGTAATGCTTAATAAATTCACTGTGGCTGTTCTGTAGGATTGAGACTCTGCCATCTTTATTATTCGCAACTAGTTCTACAAAAGCCGCTTTTAATTTGTATCAATATTATATAAACATCTACGAGCAACTTCTCTATTAAGTTGGGAGGAGACATTTTGAAAAGAAACTGAACAATACAATATATAATATAATTATAATATAACACAACATAGTATTACACAATTTCTGTGATTGTTCATAATGCTTTTAAAAAAAACATACTTCACAGTTTTGGATGTCAGCAGTTCTTACTTTCAAAAAATGTGGATCCACTTCTTTGCTCAAATAGTTGTAGGGCGTGAGAGGTCAAATGAGCCTCGAGGTACTCCTCCGTCAAAACTGCACACGGCCGTTTGAATTAAAGGTAGGTTAAGGCTCTGATACCTTCAGTGCAGTTTAAGTCACTTTAAATGGATTCTGAAGAACTTGCTGACGCTACATTTTCTTTGAAAACAGACATGGCAGCGTGTGAAATACCTCGTCAGGGAACACTTATGTAAGATGTCAATATGAATAAATTATGAATTTGATACAAACATAATGTAATATGTAGTACTAGTATAATGTAGTAAGAAACATGGGATGGAATAGACTTTTCAGTTCAGACATTAAGGGAAAATTCAACAACTTGAGACTGTGATTTACTTGAAGTTTTACCGTGATTCAATAACCAAGACAACAGCATAGGGAAGTTTAAATCTGCAGCTGTGCCCTTTGCCATATGCGCCTTATCTAGCCTACTCACTGGAGACGAAAGGAGTACGCTGCCTTTTAACCAAGAAGCAGCCTGGACTCCCGCTGCCTGCCAGGTTGCGTAGTGCTTAGGGAAGCTAATCTGTGGTGCAGAGGAGCAGACCCCCCGCAGGAATGTCCAGCTCCCCACCGTTTCAGCAAATATCCGACTTTCCACGGGCAAACATGCTAAATGAGCTAATTTTTTTAAAAGTACAGTAACAAGAGTAGTGAAAGGTACTCTTTGAACATCAGTTTATCTCTTCATTGTAATTTATTTTGCTTAAAACTTCTGCAGGGAAGCATGACTCATCTTCAGGTGTCACATTTAGCCTGCAAACCATTTCACTCCAACACAACCTGCAGTCATTCATCAACCAAGACCCATGATTGAACTTCATATTATTACGATGTACTGCACTATAAAAAGGCATGATCTCCAATACAAATATTGATTCTGCATTACTGTCAGAGAAGCCTTGAGGAATGGATTCAACACAGGGGATAATGTCTTAATTAACCAATCTAAAGTTTTGGATAGTGTCGTTAAAAGACATACAAACCGTTGTTTGGAGTTATTATATCATGTTTGATATAATGTCCTTGTTTCCAATTATCTGCACCCAGTTCCAGAAAATTCCAGTGGAAACTTGCAGATCTCATCAACCGTTTTCAGCTTTTATGAATTATTCTATTTATCAGTATTTCTTCTTGTGCAAATGCTAGTAATGATCCAGCCTGCAGTTCAGGGGCAAAATTTGACCAATTATAGGTCTAAAAATGTACATGAAACCATTTGACAACTTTATTTTAACTGCTAGACTTTCTACCAAGAAATGAAGCCCATTTCATCAGCCATGACAGGCTGTATCTTTTAGCGGTTAACACAATTAACTGGTGCATATATGCTGTGCTCGCTGGGACACTTTTCATAGTCGGGAGTTAAGCATTTCCATGGCAACCACAATGCCCCAACGCCCTTTAAAACACTCTGAAATATGATCGGAATCCCATTCAGAGATCACAGAAAAAAGTTTTCCAGTTCCATCATGTGTCACGAGCATCTGCTGAGAAATCACACTTTCTTTTATTACAAAACAACTTTGTTTTTCACTATAAGTGTGCCTTTGAGATATAGTGTGTAAGTAATTCAAAAATAAAATAGTGGTTACGGGACTTCACGGCCCAGCATATGCGTTGCAACAATGATTAATACTGACAGGCACTGTTGTAAAGACTCTCTCTGGACCTGGTAAAATTCTGCTGTAAAGGAAAGAGGCTGAATGGATTTTTGGAGCCTCTGGACATGTTTTCATTAGTGAGGTCTTCCTGACATGATTAACGCAACAAAGACATTTTCAAACATTGGGATTTGTATAGCAATAGGACTCAGCCAATACAATAAATTATTTATCTTTAATCCATTACGCAATTGGACAAGCATGACGCAAACTGCCAAACCTGTCAGCAACTAATTTAAACAACACGATGCTTTTGGCATGTTGTTCCTTTTCCAGATGTCCAGTTAAAAAAGTAAGAAAAAATGTACTGCTGGAACAAAATAAAAAAAAGAAATAAAATACATTAAAATAAAATAATCCCATTAATACACATGTATAGTTCTCCCTGCCCTTTGTAAACCATTCAGACTGTTTACAAACAAATGCCTGCCCTGATTTCCAAACCACTAAACCCCACCGAGCCTGACTAACCTCCTAACCAATCCCCTTCGTAGCAGCCAACTCCATGCCTGTGACCCCCACTCTGCAGCAATGGCGTCCGTCTCCTCCCTGCAGCTGCTTCAGAAACCCCCAGTAGCACTGGATCCTGAGATTCTGCAGCTCCCACCTGCCGCTCGGCTGCCCATAAGTAGGATGGCAGCTTCCTACGCCTGTTTATTTCCTGTCTGTCTGCAGGAAGCTGCATTTTGTTTACCTTGCACAGCGAAGCTGCTCTCATAAAATCAACGTGTCAACCGTACATAGGAATGTATATTGACATTTTGTCACACAGTATTGTGCAGATGATTTTCCGCGATGGCAAAATATGAGAATAACCAGCCTCTGATTCTTCTAATTAAATTAAAAGCCAGTGCAACACTCTGCTCCTAAGATGCTGCAGTTTACATCTATGGTTTCCATGTGTTGCTACAGTGCTGCAGCAGAACTGCTCTTGAATTATAAGTATTAACCCCTCCGAGTGCTACTGACAGAGAGCAGCACTGACACTGTGCTATAGATAATCACCTCCTTCCCCTGGGGTGGCTGCTACACGAACTGAGACACTTCCTGGCTGCCCCCCATCCTGGCATTCTCCGCCTTGGGCCTCACTTTCAGCTGAGCCTCAGCTCTTCCCTGTGATCTGATTTCTCACCAGGTACTTTCACTGGATAGTAGCTTTGCCTGTCCGGCTTCAGTGCTGAACTCTTAGGCTTGGAACCAACTTTACGAGCCCCTGCAAACTATGAAAGAGGCTTTTCCACTGTTTATTTGGTCATAAAAGTGCTTTGCCCACTAAAGCTCTTCTGTACTCTCTATCAACACCTATGTCTTCACATTTATATTTCTAAGTATCACATTATCTATATTAAAATATACGTCTGCGTTCTTCTTCTAGCTTTAACTTTTTGCGCCTTGTCCATTCATACATGAGATCTGCACGGCATAATGCAGCTTTTAAATCGGTTTCTGTGTTTCTATGCTAAAAGCTCATGTATTCTTCAGGAAAGATGATGTTCACATGTGTGCATCTGCTATCCATGCCGTCTTTTTTCAGTGCTGTGCATTTCTTGCTTTACATTCCTTGCGACACACGATTTGATAAATAGAAAGCTGACTTTATTTTCCAGTGTTGACAAGACCATGGTCTACTATGTCTGATGACAAAGAATGATGTGGTCAGCGATGATGAGCATGCATTCTAAATAAAGGCACATTATTAAATATGTAAAAATGACACACTTTCTTCTTTGTAATGATCAGCAGGACCCAGCAGAATATTTCTATGAATCTAAGGCCTGGATCTATTATGGGATGTTAATGGTATAAGCAAATTAAATAATAACCAAAATGGCTTCTTTGAGCAGGTGTCCTTTTGTTGGAAGGTCTGTTTGACAGGAGAAAATGAATGCTGTATTTACACATAATTTCATTTATGAAATGTGTCTTTGACATATTGATCTTGTGGTGATTCAGTGGTTAGTATAACCCCCCCCACCCCGAATCTGCATCTATGAGTTTGAGTCCTGCCTTGGGTAGAGTGTGGTTGTCTTTAACATTGCATGGAAACAAAATGGGCATGTTTCCATTTAATTGTGTGATAATAAAGTTCCTTTATAGACATCAGAGCTGGTACTATGGTACTATAAGCACCTTACATAACATGCATGTTCAGAGCGAATTCTGCCTCTTGGGCTCTGCATCACACCTCATAATGAGGAGTGGTTCCTATTCCATGGCATTCCCCATTATTGGGCGCATATTTATGAGCGTTTCCTGTGGGAAACTACAAGACTGTCAGACATATTTCTTTTCAGCTGCTCGTGGGAGATTAATGTTCTGAGGAAACAATGAAAAATGATTGGTTCAGTGAGATAACCAATCAGATTGTAGAGGAGGGGTCCAAGTAACTACAGAAGGCGGGATCTGATTTGAATTGTCCCTCTTTGTAAGCCCTTATTATTAATGAAAATCTTGACAACAAGTAACAAATAGGCTTTAATTGGAGCTAAGAGGTAAAATATAATATGAATGAAAGGCGACTTTAAGATAGAGGACATGGGATTATGGGTAACTTATTCCTGACAATATAGAGTGATGATTCAAGTCTCAGGACAACGCTTCCATCATACCACTTAACAGGGATGTCTCTGGGTGGAATCCCAGAATGCATAAATGGGTAAAAATGATCATTTGCTGTGAATTAAAGATAAGAAACTGATGTCTGGTTATATGCAGGAATATGCGTGTATGCGCGCGCTAATGGCTATATCCTACTGTATACAGGTGCTCCTTGTTTTATGATATTTTGACTTTTACGATGGTGAAATAACAATGCACATTCAGCAATCATCAAACTTTTAATTTTGATCTGTTCCTCAGCTAGCGATATGTGGTGCGAAATGCCGTGCGACGCGCCGTATGAAATGGCGTGCGATACGCCGTGTGATAGGGCGTATGAAATGCCGTGCGACACGCCGTGTGAAATGCCGTGCGATACGCCGAGAGATAGGGCGTACGAAGTGCCGTGCGATACGGCGTGTGATAGGGCGTACGAAATGCCGTGCGATACGGCGTGTGATAGGGCGTACGAAATGCCGTGCGATACGCCGAGAGATAGGGCGTACGAAGTGCCGTGCGATACACGTTGTGGTAGGGCGTACGAAATGCCGCGCGATACGCCGAGAGATAGGGCGTACGAAATGCCGCGCGATACGCCGTGTGATAGGGCGTATGAAATGCCGTGCGATACACTATGTGATAGGGCGTATGAAATGCCGTGTTTAATGTCGAGCTTCCTGCTGATGCTGGGCCATGGCAACATCCACACAGCCACGCTTCCAGTCTTGGCAACAGTCATGAGCTCTAACACCTCATACAGTGTTTAACAAAGTATTGGACAGTTAAACCAAATTTTCCCAAGCTCATTTTGTCCACTAAACACCCAAGTGTGTCATATCATATTATCTTCATACTTGATTTACAAATATATTTAGCTTTCAATGGTTTTACTGGGACGTTACTCCTTTGTAAGTTAAGAAGCATCTGTATTACAATTAGAGAACTGCTTCGCTCTCCTTCAGGCACACACACACACACACACACAGATAGATACACAACAATCTGCAAAGCCATGCTGTGAAAAAAGAGCCAGACAGGACTCAGACTCAGCAGGACTTGCTATTTTATAGTTCACACCATGGTCTACAGCCAGAAACTACTTTTACTAAGCCAAGTAGAAAACAAGTGGCAGATTAAATGGTCATATTCAAGTGTCCAAGTAGCCTGAATCCATCGAACAACAAACCCGTGTCATTTTTGGGAATGTCATGATGCTGCATGCTCCATGTCATCATGATTAGCAGCTAGCAGCTAAAAGTGAGTCGCAGCTGACCTTTCACCTCGTGGGTGTTACAGTAGGCATTAAACACATAAACGCCGCTGACCCGCTGCCTCAACCATCCAAACATTTCTGTATAATGGGCTGAATAGCTTTGATCCCATTTCCTTTCCTGGTAACAGGTCAGAGGTTCCCATTCCAGGGCTGTCACATGTAGCCTCAGATGCTAAATGGAGTCATTGGGGATTTTGAGAACTCTGCAACTATTCAGCGGCACTCCATGTTTTTTCTGAAGAAGATCGGTTTGCTAGCTTCTCAAAATCAGATGGATTTTTAATAATACACACACCACACACACACACACACACATACACTTTGGGTAAACATATCTTTACGGGGACCGCTCATTCATTTCTATGGGAAAAATGCTAATGCTAACTATGACAACCTTAACCCCTACCCAGCCTTAACCATGATCATAAGTAACCAAACAAAATACAAAGAGTTTTTGCATTTTTAGTTTTTTTCATTGTAGTCACGGATTTAAAAAAAATAGTTTTCCCATATGGGGACCAAGAAACTGGTCCCCATAAGGTAAAAAATCAGGCATTCTTCACGTTGTGGGAACATTTGGTGAACATATGCTAAAACATATAACTATAATGCAAAAAAACATAAAACATAACTATAATGCAAATTTGATAATAGTTCATTTTTATGTAGCAGTGATCCCATGCATGTGAAAAATTCAAGCTGTACTTTAGAAGTCATTTAGAGGTCAACACAGCGGTCATAAGGGAATTGCCTGTTTGTTTGAAAGAGAAGCTTTTCAAGTTTGATCTGTTTCGAAACTGAATTGTATTTTTGGCATCTGTATCATACTTTGGAGTCAACTCTGCAACTGCCAAGCCTGAACTGCGAAACAGTCAGCAATAGCATGACTATGACCAGTAAGCTGCATGTGACATAAGCATGTGACATAAGCACTGCTTAGACTTTTGCATGTCCTTCACCCCTAATTAAAACACCAGCAACTGTATATATTAACCTAGAAAACAACATACAATCCTGCTAAAACATTGAAAAAGTCACAAAAAAGTAGAGAAGCGAGAAATGTACTACACTCTTTCAAGCTTGTGTCAGTGTTACAGTATGTAATGAGAAATTTTAAAACCATTTTGGAGATGCCATGCCTGCTTCTCCTAGTAGGACACTGACAGAGGGCTGGGCTGCACGTAATTCATGTTTCCAATCATTGGCAGTATTGCAGGCTTAATTAATCATCCCCTGGTTGCCTTGTTCATTCCGTTCACTGAATACTCTGCTTGGTGTAAGGCTTGGGAGAGGGTGCCGATCTGTTTGTTTATGTCCCAGCATTCCCTGTGCAGCCGACGATCTAAATCATCCTGGGGGAGTTATCATTGTTTGCTGCTAATTTAGAATTATTTTCGGACATGCGCTAAGACCCTTTTATCAGGTCCCTCCTAATAGGACAGTTGCTCTATTCTTTAAACTGTGGATTTTCTGTTCCAGTTTAAATTAGAATTAATAATCACATGCACGCACACCCCATAACTGTAAAATCCTGCTTTATTTTTCACATTGTGCCATATTAATACTTATTGAGCTGGTATTAACAGATGACTTAGTGGGCACTAAACTAGCGAAGAGGTCCCCAATTATGAAGATTATGGAAATGAATATAAATATACTTAATCATCTAATTGATGTTAAAATCACTTCCCAATGAGCAACAACTCAGTGGCCAAATCCCCATAAAAGACAAGGAGAGAGAGGATAGAAAGCTAATATGAAGTTTCCTGCTGTAAGGACAGAACTACTTCTTCTTCTTTTCCTCCTCCTCCACCCTTTTCTTCACCTTGGCCTTGTCCTCCACCCTTTGCTCCCCCCTGCTCTAATAAGGTATACCAAGCCACCCGATGTGATTCACTGGACATAGCGGGTGGAGCAAGAGAATCCGAGGACTGTGTGCCCAACTGCAGTGCTTTACATACATTTATGCACCTACCGTGCACAATGCTCTTCATCCATTCATCCATTTTCTACACCCGCTTATCCTACTGGGTCACGGGGCACAATGCTCTCTGATACTTAAAAAAGACAAGATATTTAGCAAATGATTTTGTATAAAGTGACATACATACAAGTGAGGATCAGAGAGCAGCTTCAGCCGGTCCGAAGGTGCAACTGGGGTGAAGCACATTGCTCAAGGGCCCCACATAATTATTCTGCTGGCCATGGGACTTGAACCCATGACCACCCAACCATGGGCAACGACCATGGAACTGTAGAGCATAGGACTCACTACATAGAGAACCTGAGTTTGCCAGATATTACATATAGATGCATACACACTGAATATAGGTCCTCATATACACTGGCTTTACCCATTGTACCTCCCTATTCCACAGTGGAAAATTATGGTCAAATCAGGAATCATACTGTGCACCTGCAATTTAACAAGTACTGATGGCCATACTATACAAATGTGTCTACTGAGATTAGCAACAGAACTTCCTTCAAATATGTGGGCTTAAATGTCATATATTTAGAGGTGAAGTTTTTAGGTGAGCTCCAACAGCCAGAACACGTTGCGTAAAAATCTTTCTGAGCTGTTCGGTAAGTATCAGGAATCAGGAAGTGATATATTGGAGCTTGCGGTAGTTTTGGTTTGAGGAACACTTTTCTGGAGAGATGCTTCACAGACAGCTGCTGGGACACCCTGCTTTGAATCTTGAAGTCCTGGTTGGCATGGCGACCGTGTTCAGTGTTACTGAAATGTGTCCCTCTCTCTATTCTTCATCTGAACAGAGTTTTATTTTAATCTCCTTCCTGCGACTTTCTGCTCCAGCTCAAAGGGGATGGTGACAGCTCTCTTGCCCCCCCCTCCCCCCACTTTGGAGTCCTTCCAGCAGCTTCTTCAAGCCTACAGGGGAGCGTGAGGCCGACCTGATAGGCCCACTTAATGCCTCATGCTAGCCAATGAGAGGCGGTGAAAGTGCTTCCCACTGGACCGGGTCAGAGATGGCAAGCAACAAAAAAGGTTGGAACATCCAATATGGATGGAATGACCTTACCCACATCCCAAAACAGAAACAAACTTTGTTTTCTTGACCAATAGCCCACCGTGTTTGGCCGATCAATACCTCATCACGTTTATTTATTTAACTAATTAAGTTAATTAATTAAGTGAACTGCTGATGAAGTTTAATGAAATGAGATGAGGTGCCCTTGAGGAGAGTTCTGGGAAGATGGTGTTCATTAAGACATCCAGCAAGATATCAGTAACATTTTGGAGAACAGAAGACATTCTTACTTTTCTCATGTTATTGTTAATTTTCATACATTTTTATGTTAAATTGTGTTTTTCTCTGAGCAGATATACACTTAGTAACCAGATAAATAGCTTTAAGCGTTTTTTTCACTGCTTAAGACTTTTGCACAGTATTATACATTACAAAAAGATTAAAGGCAAGTGGTCGAATTGGCAGAACTTCTAACTTTTACCATGTCCCTGATTTATGGGACTGTGATGTAATGATCACATATGTGCATAGAATTCCTCTCACAGCTCATTGGTTAAAATTTCCCAAGGCTGAGGTACAGCCCTAACTGTAGATTGAGGTTTAACAGAATGGTTTATTTTCAGAGGGCTGTATGATGGGTGGGGGCAGGGCTGTGGGGGGGGTGGGTCCCGTTTCGTCTAGGAACCTGTGGCTGATTTAAGCTGCAAGCAGGGACTGACCCAGAAAGCGGGGTGTGGCCCATCTGTTAGAAAAGGTTCTTGATAATATTAAAGATACACGCGTCCTTTCTTTTTGCTCGCGGAAAATTTACGTAGTTTCGAACATTGAAAAAAATTGGAAAAATTCACAAGATAACCCAACCCTTTGCAAAGACTCCATAAACAATTTCGTAATAATAGAAATACTTGCCTTAGGAATATGAATGAAAGATATGTCTTGATATTTTGAATGTGTACTATGGGGCATTGTATTGAGATGAGAAAGGATAGAGGGTCCAAAAAATGGGCAATTTATTCATAAAACATTTCAATTGGATTTCATTTTTCAATGTGATAAAAAAAATCTGTAGCTCTGATTTATCACTGATAACATGCTTGGTCTGAAAGTTCTGCTTTTTAATGTGGCAAGGGGGGGTGACCTCTTCTGAAAGGTATCTAATACAACGGTTTGGAGGAATGGGGCTCAAGAAAGGGAACGTGCCCCATCCCTGACTGCCGTCTGGAGGCCCTGAGGATGGGCGGTGAAGGGGGTAGGAGGGGGCCAGTCTCCTGGAGGACACTTGATTGGAAACATCTGGAAACTGGAAGAGCATGGGGGCCCAGCACGCTCGAAATTCAAACCAGATGTTTCAGGTCAGAGTACTGAGCTCTCTTCCTGGATGTGCAGCATTTAAGGGGCTGAATTTAGGCTGCTATAGACACACTTACACACATTATTTATTTGCTGTTGTTTGCAATTATTTTTAATTATATGCAATTGTCAATAAATGTTGCAAACTAGTGAGGTATGCTTTCATTTGCCTGTTTATATAGAGGGTAAGTCCTTACAAGCAGGTCTATATACATTTTTAATATGACTATAAGAATTGGAAGAGCTGGGCACAGTGGTTAGTACTGTTGCTTCACAGATCTCGGACAAGGGTTTGAGTCCCCAGGCTGGCTCTGAGTGTGGAGTTTGCATGGTTTCTCTATGTCATTGTGGGATCTCCTCTGTGTTCTACTGTTTCCCCCTCACAGTCCAAAAACATGCTAAGGTGAACTGGAGTTACCTGATTGTCCATAGGTGTGGCTAGCGTTTGTGTCCTGAGATGTTGATGCCCCATCCTGAGTTATTCCCTGCCTTGCAGCAGTAGTTACTGCAATAGGCTCTGTGACCCTGAATAGGTCACATGGGCACAGAAAATGGAAGGAAGAAACAAGAACAGATGATAATGAGGCAACGGGGGGCAAAGATGCAGATTCATTTCTTGTGTCAAGTTATGTGCTGGACATCTGAGTTCAGAAAAACACAAGTTCAGTTCTAGACCACAAACCTGAATTCAAAAACTATACATTTAAAAAATATCTTAAATTTTTACGTTTAAATTATTTCTTTAAAATGACCTAAGACCTGATCATTATTTTCAAGTAAGAAATTTTTGCAACATTTGCACTTCGCAGTGTGCTTCTTTATAGCGGATGTCTTTCACAGAAACTCCTTATGGTCTATATATGCGAACCAGATCATTTCTGACTTGGCAGATATGATGAGGGTGGGAGTTAACTCCGTGGGTGGGAGCACAATGCTGGAAAAACAGTGAAGCTAATGTAGAAAATAGGGGGGGCAGGGGGGCACAGCTGCATACAGGCTGCAGACATGAACTCCAGAAGTGTTTTCAAGTGACACGGGTTTGAGTCTGAGTCAAAACTGACCTTTTGTATGTAGACTCGAGACCAGACTCGAGGGCCACAGCTCTAGAGAGATCCTGTTATATGCGGGAAGATGATGAAACAGCTTTCTGGGGAATCCTGGTCCTAGAGGAGTCACACAGCATTTTTCATTAACACTCTCTGACTAATCAATGCTTATGGCATACCTCAAAACACTATATATACAATAATAACATTATATATGGACCTTTAAATCCCTCCCTGAATGTCAAGTGGATAATTTTTTTTATCATAAAATGATATTATAACAATATACCAACACAAATTACACAATTTACAATGTGGCCTTGTATAATTAAGGATCATAACGATTATTTATTATGAATAATTCATAGCCACATTAGCATTTTAATTTATACATATATAAGCGAGTGAAGGCACATTTATTAAATGTACAGTTGCTGGTATGAGCATGTTCCCGCAATAGTTGCCTTTAATTAACTTTGCATTGAAAATTCACTATGCAAATTCTTTCCCATAATGTTAATATTAGGAGCAACAACCTCTTGTGCCAGAAAATATAAAAAGGAGTTCCTTTGCATGGCCTGGCTACCTTTCGTGTGCCGACTTGGACTGCAGTCAAGTATTATATGGCAAAGCAATCTCGGACAATGCTAATTACACAAGTTTTCAGATGAATGTATAATTATTAACTAAAACCACATTCAGTTATTCCAGTGTAAAAATACAATTGCCAATATGTGATGTGTTACCCTTAATAGAAATGATCTAATTCCTCCAGCACCGTACGGTGAAATCTTATCAGCACAGATATTCTTATATTACGTCCATATTTTTAAAGGGGCGGTGGGTTTTAAAGGGGCAGTGTGACCAAAGAAAAATATTTCCCACAGAAACACAGAGGGTGCTGAAAGTGGGTCTCTGCAGTGTACAGGAATACCTCAGGCCAGACGGCTGGCTGGCCCTGAAGCCAAGGCATTTTTTTTATTACCAAATAAAAGATTTTTTCAGCCTATTTCACTTCTTTTAATTCATGCTTAGGAACTCAGCATAGCCTTATATTCAGTATGTATAGGTTGAATTGACTGCATTCATGTATTCACTCTGTATTTGTATACATATGTTTAAACCAGTATTTTCCATTATCTACCTGAACGTGTGCCTTCAGGAACAGTCATTGAATTTGTAATGGGGTCACTATTCTTGCATGTTGTTTATGATTTGAGTTCTGATTCAAGTACAGAGTTTAACTGCACCTTAAAAAGGTTCGCCATGTATATATATGCTGTTAGCTATACATAAGATTTCGGCACATCACAATGGAGGCAACTGCAGCTACCTAAGACTTTCCACGCTGACTGATTATTTGCTTCACTCGGCCCTTTGTGCGTTTAATGTACTTATTTTTGTCTGCCCTGACCTGTAAACCAATTTGGATGAAAGCGTGTTCCAGATAAATCAATTTCACCGTGAATAAAGGCAAACGTAAATGGATCCCCCCCACCTCCCCTCCGGCGCCAATGCGATGACGTTAGATGTCATACAGATGACCAAAAAAACAGGTTGAAATATCAGAGTAAATGACAGAGTGTATTGAAAGCAACCCATAGCACACTGCCGCCACTTAACACCCCAACGTGATTAGCATCATGGCTAGCAGAGAGGGGAGGAAGATGAAAGTGTGGGATGGATGGATGGATGGATGGATGGATAGATAGATAGATAGATAGAATCATTGGTTCTTGGAGATGCTGTTATAGTGTGCACCCAACTTTCCACAGTTTAGTTCCACTCAGCGCATTCGAGGTCAAGGTAGTTATCAGGAAACCCTAAGCCATCCTACGTGATCTGTGGTGAATCATTCCTCTCCAGATGGGAGTGGAACCTTCCATGATGACAGTGTTCCCACCCACAGGGCACAAAAGGTCCCTGAATGGTTTTGTGAGCTTGAAAACGACATGATCCACAGCTGTGACCATGCTGGCCACTGTGAATGGATTCCATGCTTAAGGGAGACCCTTCATATTGCTGGAGGTGATATTTTTAACTACTATTAATAAAACAATAACTTGACTCTATCATTCATCAAGACACATTATTTCTATGATGATTTCAATCCTTTCTGCTGATTTTAAAAGAAAACTTAAAGGAAGGAAATAAATGCCAGAATCTATTAGTGCATGATTCATAAATTCTATATATATCTTCATTGTCCATCTATATATCTGATGGCTCATCCAGTACAGGGTCATCTGGAGCCAATCCTAGGTAGCATAGAGTAATGTTGAAGATAGCAGAGTCCCACTGGGAAGCCACACCTATGCGCTCCTCCCAGGCAGGAACAGCATGACTCCCCACTGTATCACATGCTGACTATTCTATTATGTACTCTATTGATCTGGTTATATAATTAGATAAAGTACAATGAAAAAGAGTAAAAAGTGAAGTTAAAGTATCTGTACTTCAACCTCATGAAGTCAATTCCCGCCAGCAAAGGGACAGCTAATTGCTAATCGCTAATCATGGCAAGTTACATCATTGCCAGCTCACAGCTGCCTCCACACTGCCGTACCATGGCACTGCAGGATCTGTCATGATTCTCTTCGAGGCATGACACACGAGATTGAGTCTGTCTAGCTGCCTCCACACTGGCGTACCATGGCACTGCTGGATCAGTCATGATTCTCTTCGAGGCATGACACACGAGATTGAGCCTGTCCAGCTGCCTCCACACTGGCGTACCATGGCACTGCAGGATCTGTCATGATTCTTTTCGAGGCATGACACACGAGATTGAGCCTGTCCAGCTGCCTCCACACTGGCGTACCATGGCACTGCAGGGTCTGTCACGATTCTCTTCGAGGCATGACACACGAGCTTGAGCCTGTCCAGCTGCCTCCGAGGCTGAGAAGGTCCTTCAAGGCACACAAGTAAGAGAAAGACATCCATAGTGCCTATCAGCACACATACGGAAGGTTATAGTGTATGACAGGAATGGGGTTCAGCCCTGTTAAAATATCGTTACAGCAAACCTACTGACTTTCTACCTACTTCATTCAGAGTCAGATTATTATCTTTGGCGAAAGGTGTCATTTCTTTATCAGTAGGAGATACTGGCCATAATTCATGTTTTTTATCTTGTTTTTTCCCAGCCTGGGCTATGTGTGGGACAGACCATTGCACCCCTTGAGCCAAATCACGTCCTTGGCTGTGGAAATTACACAATGCACACAGTTCCCAGCCCACAATATAAGGCTGAAGGTTAGGAACACTAAGCAAAGTAACATTTGATTAGCTGGTGCTAGAGTGACAATTTCCCACTCGCTGGGGTAATGCAGTACCTGTCTGCACTTCTGTTTTTCTATGAATGATGTTGCATTATTATATTGTATTATATTGTATATTATATAGTATGACAGACATATATTAATACAATTACATATTCTATTGTCTTATTATGACATATGGTCATGCTCATCTTGGGATCTTTCAGTGTTCAGAGATCTCTTTGTAAGATATGACATTTCCACTGTCTCATGGGAAGTGGTATGGAACAGGGTATTCTGAGCATCGGTGAAAAAGCTATGGGACAGCTCCGTATCCCACACAGGAGGGGAGCGAGGGAGCACCAACGCTGCACCATCGAACCTCGCCAGCTCTTCCAGAGGCTCCGCTTCCATCCTCTGTGCCTGCAAACCTCCACGTTATACTGGATGTTTAATGTCAGAGAGCACTGATTCTGCATGTCCAATGCTGCTCTCGTTAGCGAGGGGATAGACATACCGTGGCTGTCCCTAATCAGTGTGCTCATTGTAATACATTTGTTAGACAAACTAAATGTTTTTCAGTTGGTTAACTTATTTGGGTTTATAGAATTCAGGCATGGCGCTCAGAGAATGTGAATCTCATAAGTATGAAAAAGAATACTAGACAAATAATTAGTAAAGAAGATGTTTGGACGTAATTTTACACTTTCTCACGCTGCCAGTTTTATCCCAAAGGGCTTATCTAAATATGATGTTACGGTGATCTGGGAGCATGTACGAGGACACACAATCACGGACTAAGTGAACTTCAGATACACAAGTATACCTCAACGGTATGTCATTGGGGTGTGGGAGAAAAATCACACACATACACACACACAGAAGCACCATATAATTTATACAGGCAGACATTGCATGAAGTGAATGAGCTAACACGTGTGGTTTACTGTACTACATTTGATGACTGAATTTTACTTTTGATCAGTAATTGAGATTTTTCTAATGGGACTTTCAGCTTGGGTAGAAACCTCAGATAACACTGTCCAGTACCAGAAAATGGTGGAGTATGGGTGTTATTCTGACTGTGGTCACAGTTACTAGGCCCACCCAGGTTTAATCTTGTGAAAGTGATTAATTGTCATCGCTGACATGCCGCAGCACACAACAAAGAAATGTGTCCCCTGCACTTAACCCAAATGCGACATCGTGACATAGCAGTAGGCACCTAATTCAGCACCCAGGGAAGAGTGTTTGGGGGCCAGTACCTTGCAGATCAGGGATTTCAACCAGCAACGTTGAACTAATAAAAAAATATATACCACGTCGTTAGGAATTGCAGATTTCACCTACAGGGTGCGGTCATGCGGTACCTGATACACTGGTCATTTTCAATTATGAGCCTCTTTTCAATTTGGCTAAAATTAATGTTATTTATAATGACGTCATTTAGTATGCGTCACCTAGGAAACAGGACGATCCTGTGGGACACATAGCAGGCAGTACGTGACCTCCTTGCCAGGGGTTGTTTACTATACTGTTACAATGGTACTTAATTCAATTACTTAATTAAATCCCACCTGAGCCAACAAATGAGCATCGTTCCTGCGATGTAAACATTGCCAGGACGGCGGGGGATTCCAGAGATACGCAGATGGCCTTATGACACCCGGAGCTGACAGTACCCGATGGCTCGTTCGGCGGGAAGCCACGCGCGTTCTGTTCCGCCTTTGCGAAGAGGCTTTTTCGGCGCGAGCGCAGAACCGGCGGAGTGACGCACGACGCGGTTCCCCCTCGCGCACGCAAAATGCGAGCCGCGGTGCTGAGTGGTGAGAGATAGCAACCGGATCTGGCCACCCAGTAGCTAAGGTCGCGCACAACCTCCCACAACATTAAAAAGTGACAAAAATAAAAACGCAGCAAGTGCAAGAAGATCCTCTGAGCAGCTTAATCCCTTAAGCACATTCTCATTAATTCTTAAATACTTATGGGGACTGAAGCACTAATTATGACCAGGCGACGCTAAAACGAAATTATTTTAATATATATTAAATCACCCTTCTGTATGTTTGAAGCTAGTTTAATTATTGTATTAAATTATTTGGTTGCCTGTTTAAAGTATATAATTAATATTTGTATTTTAACATTTAAAATATGTAATTAAAAAGTTGCATGCCATCCAAGAGCTTAACACACACGTATTCATACTCCCAATGTCTGTGCTGAGGCCGGCAACCACGGTGCAGTTCTCTGCTGTATAACTGTGATTTTTTTCAGGAAATTTGAAATTTATTGACTATATTAGTGCGTGTGAGAAAGATTCATATGAATGGGAGATTTGCATTTGTATAAATATGAGTTCAACCTGCTGACAACCCTGACGGTGACGTGGTTACTGTGAAGGTTAATGCAGTTAAAGTTTAATCACTGGAAACCAATGCTATGCTGCCCTCTGTCAGTTACATATAGGAATTACACTGTTGTGGGACTTACTGTATTTTTTATCCGAGTTATGGGCCTACTGTTAAGATAATATTCCTTAGTGATTTATGCTGTGTCTGTCGCGCTAATAAATTAATGCTTCAGCTTTCTACATTTAATACGCTAATTACCACTGGATCCCAAGAACATGTGTGGCTTTAATTAACAGAATAGATTTCCCAGACTGGTTTTTGCATTGCTGTTGTTCATTGCTCAGCCAAACATAAACTCAATTACGGACAAGCCATATTATAAAACAAACTAATCAAAATCATACGATAAAACGTACGAAAGCTGTTATAGACAGAACATTGTTAGGTTTGAAACAACATAGAGGTCTGTAATATGATAGAAAAGGGTCTGTTTTATTTCTGGTTGTCATTTCACAGTGGATGTCTAATTACAGAGATGGTGGAATGAACTACTTATCAGAAATGAAGGGGTGGACACGCACAATACAGGTCACTCCATCCTCAAGTCTAATAAGGATCTTTCAGGGAGGAGCCCAGGACTCAGTCAACCTTTATATAGCCATGGTTTGTGTTTTAAAGCAAGGAAATAGCCTTTATTCAGCAGTTTATTATATATACATGAATTGAGTGGAATGTTAACACACTGACTGATCACAGGCGCTTAATTGCAGAGGGAGACTCCAAATCCCAGAGAGAATAAACATAATTTCAGCATTTATGGAAACATCTGTCATTGCTGGCTAGGATTTTTCAAGTGAGATGACCTTCTTCTCTGCTCCAATGGTGAATAATCAATCATCAGCTGCAGGAGTTAAATGAACCAAAGTAACTATATGGGTTTAAAACAAGGGTATAACTAAATGGTGGTGCTAGCTGTGAACGTCCAAAAAAAGACATATTACTTAGCTTTCCATTTCAACAGCAATAATGTTATTATTATGTTCTAGAATGCAGTCATGTTGTTCTAGATCCTATCTTATAAAAGACAAGAGTTTGAAGCTGTATGCTATTCGAGCATGGGGCAAATTCTGGCAACAGAGTAACATGATAAAACTTCAATACAAGCAGAGCTGATTTCTGACCCCTTTGAGATATAAAACAAAAATATGTTCAACAGGACCACCACACGGTTCTGTTAACTCAAAACTAATGTCAAGTCATATAACCTAAGAAAATCACTAAATATATTCCCCTAAACAGGACTATCAAACATAAGACATTTAGTTTATTCATGTGTTTGCACATTGACATTATCCCTTTATGCAATATTTAATTTGAAATTACAGCCAAATCACCCTATATGCACAAATCTACTAACCAAAAATAGTGTATAATACATGTGATATGACATTAAATAGTCTTTTTTTCTGCAAGTAAACATTAAAAGATATGCATGCAATTCCTCATCATGCATTATTGAATTTTCCATTTAAATTTACATATGATATCAAGAATTCCAGGTATAAGTTTCCTTATTTGGAAGGACACAACTTCTGTTTGAAGCACTTTCAAACACACTACTATATACAGCAAAACATATTTACCACAATAAATAATAAATACACATTATTTACCTTCTAATGAATTTTTCAGGATTTTTGCTAATGTATTACAAATAAAAACTCATATTTCATGCTAAGTCTTTTACAGAAATATTTCAATCCTTTATCTGTTATTGTGTAGGATCACTAGCAGCCAGTACAGCAGTGAGACTCATTGGATTTGTTTCCACCAGGCCTGCACCATTCTTCCTCACAGGTCTTTTAAATATCTTTTCAGCTCTCTCTCTAATCTTCAGGTTTCGCCACTGAAGATCCACACTTCCGCTGTGCCACTCAAGAACATCCAAACAGTTGTACCTGAAGCCACTTGAGCATTGTTTTGGCCGTGTGCTTTGGATTGCCATGCTAAAATTAATTCAAGCTTGTGTCCACTCCGGGCCAGGTTTTCTTCATGGACTTCTCAGGATCTGGCTTAGTTCTGACCAGATTCCCAGTCCCAACTACAGTGCCCCTGCAACATGATTCAGCCAGGATAATGCTTCACCGTCGGGATGGTATTAGCCAGATGATGGACAGTACCTGGTTCTGACCAGGCAATCAGTTCAATTTTTGCCTTGCTAGATTCTTTGCATAGTGTCATTATAAACGGTCTGAAACCTTATATACATATGTCAATGACAATGTAGAAATAATCAAGTAAATCTGTTTTTAAATAAACATAATAAATTCTGCCGAAAATGGACGGGTGTGGATACCTTTTGACCCAAGGGTGTAGATATAGGTATGCATGGTAGGGATATATATATCCCTATCAGTATTGTGGGAGTACTATATGTGTTTAGGGAGCGGGAATTTCAGGCTGAATTGGTCCCATCTAATACGTAAGCCAAACCTACCGCAGTCCAGATGTGAATTCGCCAGACTGCTAAATGCACCAAATTTATTATATAATGTAGCGATCGAAGGTACTAAGGAGATAATTTAGGGGTTCTTTGTTCATTTAACTTTCATTCGCATAAAAACAGAGTATTCGTATAGATATCGTTAGCAACTAATCCGCGAACTCGGCTATTCCACGTCTCTCGCAGACCTTTAACCGCGTTACGCAAGCCTCACAGGTGTCGCAGCTATTCATCTATTCTCCAATTATATTTATCCGACAAGGTAGCTTCCATGTAGCTCTTTCAGTGACTGACAGGCGCAACAGCAAATCATCGATCCCAATGTCCTTGACGTCACCATCGGCGACTCTAGCGGGCTTCCGGTCTCCAATAACTTGAGCCTCCAATATACCTCCAATAGCCGTGAGCGCACCACTCACCCTGCTCGGAAATGACAGACAGTAGATTATCAAATCGGAGGCCCGCATTGCAATGACGTAGGCTGCAGCGCACCCGGGGTATATTTATAGAGCCTATTTAAACCCTGTAGTAGTCCCCTGCTTAACTGCTCCTGGAACGTCCTGAAACATGAATGGTATATATAATGCACAAAGTCTAGGCCCGTTCATTTTTCTTGTGCCCACCACCCCCCCTTACAGAGGACATAATTGTAAATAAATTGCAATGACTGCAACAAAGCTTACGTATAGTATAATTTATTCTAAGGTTAAAAACAAGTATTGAACATTGTCATTTCAGCCTTGTACTTATCAACACAAATTTAGTAACTGTTTTTTGTAATGCGATTCTTTTATGATAAATAAATTGTTAGTTTTTAATGAAGACCGAGGTATAAATCGGTACGCCCTCTGTCAATCCCAGTTATAAAAGTAATATGTGTGCCGGGTCCTTTGCTGCGGACTGCACCGATACCGTGCTCCTTCCGTGCAAGATTTAAGGGGGGAAAATTAAGCAACATTATAAAATGAAGATGAAATAAATGTCTGAAAACGAAGCGTGAAATAGGCAAGACGAGAAAAGAGCGAGCAGATTGGCTTTGCTCACTTCGCTTTCTGGGTGAGTGGTCTTTTGAAACGAGCTTCCCGATATGCAGTTTCCGCCCAGTTTTGTGTTCGGGCCAGACCGAGCAGTGCTGAGAGGAGGCCGATTGGGGAGCTCTCCTTTCGGCTTCTCTGCGTCTTATCCGTGCTTTTCCACCTGAAATCGTTTCTTCTTGATTCTCTTTTCTATTTTTCACCTATGTAGCAGATCCTCAATTGTACACACGATGATCGGATCGTCCCTCCAAGGAGAAGACTAACTGTTAATACGTGTTTTCGGACTTGGGACGCGGAACTCCTCAAGGTAAAAAGGGGGTTTATGCCTTTTTGGTAATTACGATTAATGCATCGCGCGCTGGTATTGTTCCTTCTGTTAATGTGAAATATTTTTAATAATATGATGTCGTGTTTTATTTATTGTTATATTTATTTTTTACATTTTGCGGAATGCAAACTACGCCCATGGGCTTTCTCATTCGCCAGTGGCCCGGGTGTACGCGGCTGCTCCCGATGCTTCCTCTGCAAAATACAACTCAATGTTTAAACCGCCCGGCAATCGCGATTGCGTTATGCAGCACATATTAATGCATATTTAAAACAGGCATATTTTAAGGCACCGAGGCGCATACCAGACATGCTGGACACGGCAGCAAAGTAATTTCACAGTGCGCTGCTAGTTAGCGACTATAAGAGCGACCCATGTGGACCTTGTCCTGGGCTTTATTCATTGACGCCGATCAAAGGTCATACAGCCTGTATGACAGTGGAAATAATTCATGTGCATTTGCATTTTGATGTGATTTATACAGAAAATCGGGTATGGGTCAGTTATATATTTTATTTCTCTGCTTTGCTTAGAAACGTTTGAATGAACAGTCGTTTTTGCACGGCTGTATTTGCGCATTGTTGCCTTACGCTTTGCTTCACATAAAAGGCATCAGCAGCCATTTAAATCTTAATCTCATTGCACTTTTTTGCATTTTGGGGAAAGCCCTGTGCCATACAAATCTTTCACAATTTAAGCTTTAGAGTTCTTCAGATCTAGGTGATGGGAAGCGCTTTGCTGTTATGACCTGCCCCAAATGGTTTGCGCTAAGATTTAATTTAACACGTTCTGTTGTAAGACACCGGTGTCATTTCGTAATAAACACAGCTGTTCTGCCAAATGATTGATAGTATAAACCAAAATATTAGAGAAGCCCACTCTTTTGACATTGAAATAGCTTTTTAAAAAACATAAAATATATCATATTGCACAACGGCTTTTTAAAAACCGGCATACCATTGCGTTAATTGTATTTTTCTTGTTACATGATATGCCAATTTATTTGTATAGTTTTTTTGGAAAACATTTGAGATATTACCACTATCACATGTTGGATGTTTTTGTACAGGTATATGTTATAATTTATTTTTTTTCCAACCCACCTTTTCCCCACAGATAAGAAGTCTGCCTCTTTTTTTTTTGAAAGATTTTTTGCTGCCTTGCACAGGTATTGTCTCTCACTTTCCAGCAGCAGTGTCTCTTTCTTGTTGTTGCTGCTGCACCAAAGAAAGTTTGTCCCTGTGCGTCTGAGGGAGAGTGTTTTTGCACACTTTTGTTTAAAGTTAAGCAGCTGCAGACACAGCTGTGTTTCTGTCACCGGGGGGAATCCGCGTCTGTCCTGCTATTGTTTTATCCCCAAAAGGTCTTTATGACGTTCTCCAGTTGGCATTTTCCTGGTAAAAAGCTATTTGTAGGTTGACAGCACTATGCTGGAGCCGATTAGCAGCAGTCAGAACCTACAGGCCTGAAGTTAGTCCGCAAAAGTGGCAGCCTAACACACATTTGTGCCAGTTTAGTCAGTATCTCTGTCCTGGGTTTTTACACACTCAAATGTGGCAGTAAATTTGGGTTGTTAGTGTTAAGGTTCGGGTTCCTGTAAACTGGAAGCTTTTGAGGAAGTTAAAATTGCTACCACGTTAACTAAACTATATTCATTTACTTAAACACAGGTGTGTATGCCCATTTGCACATACCTTGGGAATTTTACCTAGCTAGGCCTTAACAATGCCATGTTTCACCCTGTTATAATTCAGACCGAATTGGGCTGAAAAGTGGAAGGTCTATCTCTGAGAGTGTGCCCACCTCACCTCGATGTCTGAAACCAGTTTTGACCTCATTACACTCAGATAAATACACATTCGACAACTTGGGTGCTTCTGTGGGGGTTTTGCTGCAGAGATGCAAGCAGGATGATTGTTTTGACCTCATCAGCCAGATACCTCCATTACCCCCTTGCTGGTAAATGATGATATTTCCAAAATATTGCACTTGTTTTGCTTCGGTATTGTGAGTTGTTTCATGTAGACTTCCTTAGGTCTTATTTTCTTTTTCTTAAATACTGTTAATAATGTTCTGCACTTAATATGTGTGTGTGTGTGTGTGTGTGTGTGTGTATATATATATATGTATATGTATATGTATATATATGTATATATATATATATGTGTGTATATGTATGTATATATGTGTATATGTATGTATATATGTGTATATGTATGTATATATATATGTGTGTATATGTATATATATATATATGTGTGTATATGTATATATGTATATATATGTATATGTGTATATGTATATATGTGTATATGTATATATGTGTATATGTATATATGTGTATATGTGTATATGTATATATATGTATATGTGTATATGTATATGTGTATATGTATATATATGTATATGTGTATATGTATATATATGTATATGTGTATATGTATATATATATGTATATATATATATATGTATATATGTATATATATGTATATATGTATATGTATATGTGTATATATATATATATGTGTATATGTATATATATGTGTATATGTATATATATATATATATGCCATGTTTCCATTAGGTCTGTGCAATAGGCGATTGTCAATATCAACAATGCATGTTATGTACATGCAGTTGTCACATTGCAAGGAGCATGATAGGTTGCGATTAGGCTTTTCATACTCTCCAGACATTACATTGTGCTATATGGTGTTGTTAAACCATGGCAATAGTTTCCCGCTTTGTGAGGTTAGGGTTGGTCCTCCATGATAAGATTCAGACAGAGATCAGTAGGTTTTGCTAAACTATCTTTACTTCGTTATAGGGAACGAAACTTAGCAAGCTTTGTAATTTTAATGATTGTTCTTTTTCAAGATTACCTGGTATATCTTAAAAAAAATCAATGCATGGTTTACTGCTGCTAGTTTTGCATGAGCTCTGCAATGCATGCTCTGGGCCAATCATAATCATTCTTGTCCTAGCTGTTTGACTCACTTATAGATAGTGTGGTGTGAGGCGGATAAACGTGAACAAGAAGTGATCACTAAAAGGCCTTCGCCTGTATGGAAATAATTTCTGTTATACTGAGACAATACTGAACAAAAGCAAGTGATTTTTTGCCCCTGCTTTGTGTCTTGGCAGAACTTGTGCAACACCATCAACTTATTTAACAGACTATAGGTAGATGTATTACTACTTGGCTGTAGTTTATTTTGGTTAAATTTTGACTCCTTTTATGCTTTGTGATTTTCACAGTGTTTATTGTAAAAAAATGTATCATTACGATATTTTACATTTTCCAATATCGTGCATCCATAATTTCCGTCCTGTTTTAATTTTTAATTGATTCTGGTTCCACTGAAGATTGATCTGGTTATCACTCTATAAATATTTGATATTTGCCAAACCGTTTTTTGTTATAATTTGAAATTGCATCACTCTTAAGAATCTATATACATTCATAAGGTGGTCATAGGTGGAAATTAGCAGGGGAACACAGCATGTAATTAGAGTATGGAATAGTCTTCCTGCTAGCGTAGCGCAAGCTAAAACCCTGGGTTCCTTTAAATCAGAGCTAGAGGACACCTCTGAGCTATTAAAGTTCTCTCCATATGAGCTTGATGGGCCGAATGGTCTCCTCTCGTTTGTAAATTTATGTTCTTATGGTACTTTATAAAGAAAAATGAAATCATAATGGTGACCTTTATCTGTAATTACATATAAGCCACTACAGATGTGTTACAATGTTACTTTACTAACTAACTAGTAGTGGTTTCCTGCAGGTATTTAAGTGAGGCATTAATTCCAGGTAACTTGCTGAATTGTCGCACTGAGACGTGGTTAAATTGCCAGCCGCCAGACCCAGTCTGTGTTTGCGGGGCACTTGATGGTAGTTTATGGGTCGCAGGTTTGAGGTCATGCTGTGCTTGGACCTAAATGTGAGCATTTCCATGTAATTCATCACATGCGCTCTTTACCAACATCAACACGGGTCCCATTTTTGTTGTTTTTGTCCGTCAGATATGAGAAACCTTTTCAGAGTTAAAAAAAGAAGAAGCCAACTGACAAGGGGAAAATGCAAGGAAAAAAAAACACTCATTTGGATATGAGCCAAGATGGTAGGCCTTATGTGGGTAGTTTAAGGTTTACGATTTTACACCCGTTTAGAGTTTTTTCTTATGTCAACTCTGCAGCAGAGTTGATTCTGGAATTTTGCCCTGGCTTTTAGGACATGCTCGCGAGGCTAGTGTGGGCTAGTCCTCCCCTCTTATGAAATATACCAGTTTCTGTGTCATTCTGCCTCGCCTTTCCTATATATCCCCAGTGGCCTTTTGTGGCGCCCGCCACCAGGCCTGGTGGGTTGGCCCTGCCGCATTGGGTGACTCGTCGGGCCTGACTCGCCTCCGCTCACGGTCCGGGCTGCGGTGCTGACACTGAGGCTGGGAAGTTTGTTCAGTTCTGTAGAAATGCAGTGGCACTGCGTCTTGCCTGCAGCTGATGGGTAAAGAGCTTGTCTGGCTTGTGATGCTTGAGGTGCCCTATCAGGTCCCTGTGACATGGCTTTTTTGGGGAATCTTTGTGCACGGGCTGTGTGACTAGGTCTGGGTACTTTTCACAGTGTGGATGCAAAATGCCTACCTGCCCCTGGGAGCCCAGGAGGGGGAGAAGCAGCCCAGGCAGTACCCCTCCTTTCTAACAGCTCAGCATTGTGGAATTGCTTTTTAAAACCCTTCCCACACCATCATGGGTGGAAGAATTAAATAATATTACATTTGTCTGCCTGCTGTATTTTTCTGTGGTTTGTTTCTAGGAAGGCACAAACTCTGCAGTCCTTGGGCACCAAGTCAACAAGCTGCTTCTCACTCTGGGCGCTTTCCCACCACAACAGGTACCATACTTTTGGTACTTCGAGAAAGTATCAGAAGGACGGTACTTAAAGGTGTTGGTTTTCCACTGGCGTAAAACTGGTATTTGTGCCGAATGACATCACAACACACATCAGGGTATTTTGTACTGAAATCGAAAAATGACTGTAGTATCTTACAGGGCTGGACGATGTGTCATATTAATATCATAGAGAAAAAGACCTTGGATATCTCTGCAATTTGTTATTATTATAGTTATATTTTTTATAGATGGTCTAATATATGTTTAAAATCAGTCTGAAGTTTACCTCCACTGCTTTTGCATGAACGCTGCCTGCGTTCTCAGGAATTTTCATCCTTGCCATTTATTTCACTCGAAGAGGGCTTTGTGAGAAATTTATGAACTCCTTTTCTAGTTTTATAAATACTCCAATATTCATTACAACAAAATCACATCGCTTGGACAGTACGCATATGGACAGAAGAGTAAAGACAGCTGATATGTTAAACAAAATACTTTAAAAATATTTGTCACACCATCCTGATGTCATTGAATCTGTTCTTCTGATCAGATTGCAATATTTTTCTTTTTACTTCATTGTCTTCTGAGTTTGCAACTGTTTAAAAGGTGGTGTTTGTATCGTGTTTGAGAGGCAGGCTATTTGCATAACCAATCAACAAAGAAATAATTTCAAGTCCCACTTCGAAGTACTGAAGTACCAAAAATAACCTAGTTGGTTTGGCACTTTTGGTACTGGTACTCGACCTGAAGTCAATGTAGCAGCGAAAGTACTGTACTTGGTTGGGCGGAAAAGCGCCCCGTCCCATCAGGCTGTCAATGGAGCTGCCTCTCGTGTGGAAGGCCAAACATCATCAGTGAGTTTAGCTAAACCATCCTGACGGATAAACATCCACAAGAGACGCCCTCCTTGTGTCCTCCATCAAGACAGCTGGCTCTTTTTTTTTTTTTCTTTTTTCATAAAGCACAAATGTGCGTCTTGGTAATGAGGAAGCCAGCTTTTCATGTATGTGCATAATTTACTGAGTACAAATCTCGACTGATCCATCCCTGCCTTAATTGTCATGCATTTTGTGTGGAAGTGGAGCATCTAGCTTTTGTCGTCTTGACAATCGGGTAGCCGTGTGACCCCGCTGGCTTTTCGCCGGAGGTCCTGCAGGGCTGTGTCCCCGTGGTTTGGCTTCTCTAGGCTCCCTTCACCCACCTACTCTTCGGAGACCGTGGCTTTTTTACTTGCAGTTCCCCTTTAGAGGATGCTGAAGGGTAACATGCTGTGATTGTGCACGGGAACCCAAAGAGCTGGTGTGACAAGCCTCCTCGGATGCTGTGACACTCCACCCCCCCACCAATCCCATGTTGTCACACCCAACTGTCTACACCGCAACATGCAAGCACTATCCCGCTAATTGGCTAACTTGTCTATTCCCTGCTGGGTAGATTAAAGTGTCCTTTCTTGGCTGGCGGTGCCTAGGTCGTTCACTTTGTGCCAAAGCAATGTATAACATGTCTCCGTAGTGCTTACTGTTTGTCAAATGACCTCATCTCATATACACTGGACAGCCTCCCTACCCTCTCTCTTTTAGGGGGGAGGGTGAAATACTGTATGTGATTAAAAGGGTCCGTTGTATATCCTACAATCCCCTTTTATGATATATGTGTATATATACATTTTTTTCAGTCTCTGTTTATCAGTTGTAAGGTTTATGTTTGTCAGCTGGTGTGAGTCAGTGAGTGTGTGTTTGTGCGTTTGTGTACATGCTGTTAAGTTATGGGGGACTTTAAGGTGATGTTGCTGTGACCATACTGTCACTTTGTCACTAAGATGCAACTGAGGGTGACGAGATGCTGTGAAAGGCGACCTAGGAGCCGTCACCCGGGGAACAGGACAGTACGGGGCGGGTTGGATATTCGCATGTGGACATGCAAACGCTCGTGGAAGGGCCTGTCCCGGCACACATTCTGCGTGTACCTGTCGGGGCGTGTAACCAGGTGGAGGATATTCAGGGGGAGGAGAGCAGGTTAGGACAGGCCTGACTGTGAGTCACCTCTGTGCTCAGTAAGGATCTCATTTAATTTGCCTGTTTAAACAGCTTCCTTGGTAATGAGAGGAGGAGGGAACTTGGAGTTCCTTATCTATGTTGGTTTTGCCCCCAAATCCCCTAGTCCCTCTTGTGCTGGGTGGGCTGTGATGATGGGTCTGCCTTGTGATGGCCTCGTTGATGGTTTGGTAAGCCTGACGTCACCAACAATCCTGACTCTGTCACCCGGTCTTCCTTCCCCTCAGGTGCACCATGACCGAGTACAAGTTAGTTGTGGTGGGAGCTGGAGGCGTGGGGAAGAGCGCCTTGACCATCCAACTCATCCAGAACCACTTCGTGGACGAGTATGACCCCACCATTGAGGTATGAGGCTGTGGGGTTGCTCTCCCTCCTCGCTGGGCTGAGGGTGCTCTGTGCCAGCAGTCCCAGGGCAGAACTGAAATATGCAGAGGCTCTCCGATTAAATCTAAGAGAATAGCCCTTTTCTTCTCGACGGCGGGATGAGAAATGAAACGTTCACATCGCTGCTGTTTGCATATGAATGTCCTTAAGGAATCTGGTGTCCACAGCAGGTTTTTCTGGTTGCCGAAACGTGGGAGCGTTTGGAAATGCACATTCCTGTCACATGCCCAGAGTGCCGCTGGTAGTCCTGGGTTCTGTCAGAAATGTTATTACTACAGTTATGTCTTCAGCCTCAGCTGCCAGAACCTTTCGAGCAGTTATTAGTCTCTCTGTGGAAATTAATCAAGGTTCTCACTCAGTTTTGGAGCCTTGTTATCAGCGAATATGAATTTCTAAATATAAGGTGCCTTTGCATTGAAGTTCTGGAATCCCATTTACAAGTTTCTGTCCTGTCTGAACCGGGGACTTTTGTAGCTCCTGGCCACTTTCAGGTGTTGCTTTCACATCACAGAACAGGAACTGGGACCTTTTATGCTAAACAAGCAAAAACTTTGTAGGTTAAGCTTCACACATAATACCACACAAAATTGAACTGTCAGCCCAATATAATGGAGGATAGACAAGTCATTTTGTTAGTTATTGGGGGGACTAATCGCAATCGAAATGGGACACGGCCTTTTATTTATATTTTATAAATGTAATTGCAAGTTAATGCTGGTGTTTGTGGTCAGCCAATCAGTAAAGTTATCACTCTAAGCCCCTCCCCAGTAGTTTGTGTTCAGATGAACAGTACGGAGTAAAAAATGATGCCTGAACTGCCACTGAGGACATGCAGTCGGGTCGAGTTCCTGCGGTGTAAACATGACAAAAGGTTCTGGTTCAAGAAAAAAAGTACCTGTGGTGTGAAAGCAGTTTGGGCCTGGAACTGATGGCCACAAGAGTTTGCTTTGAGATGGGTCCGGCTCTTTGCACATGGAGATCATTTGGAGGCATGTTATGAAGCCCCAGTTGAAAAAAAGTGATGTGTAGTAAGGTAGAAGCTTGACCAATGAAATGGAGCGAGCCCTCTGCCCATTTTTTAACCTATAGATCCTTTCCTCACAGTTCAGGAGTCCTGTTGTCAGGGCGTTTTTCCACTTCACGTGGTACCAAACTTGTTATACTTCAAAACAGTACCAAAGTCAACGGTATTTTGTTTTTTACTGGCATGAAAAACTGGTACTGCCTCGAAATGACATAATCAATGCCTAGCACAAAATATCAGTGCCTGTCACCACTTTAGTTGTGGTATTTTATTTTTCTATAATCCTGCTCGAGATTTTTAAATTTTCAAGTGGCACTTTTCTGCATTACACGTCTCCAATTTCTTCCATGCAGTTTGCTATATTATAGCAGATACTTAAGTCGTCCACATCTTGATGAATCTGTTCTCATCACAGATCACAGTTAAAGCTTGGGTTACCCATGCATCCATGTGGTTTTGAGTCGAATTATTTACATAACCAAATGACAAAAAACATCTGTACCAAATGAGTACCATAGCTAGTTTGGTATTTCAGCAATAGTACTGGACCGGAAGTCAATGGACAATGGGCAGTACCAAATTTATTTATTTATTTTGGTACCAAAAATTCGGTACTTGGTGCCCTGTGATTTGAGATTGGAGGAGTCGGACTCTCTGTAGTTTTGTTTTTGAAGTGTGGGTTG
>JAODUD010000062.1:27659820-27678455 GCA_026784285.1 Stomatorhinus walkeri
AGGACCCAGAAATCTTTTTTTCCTCTCACTAAATTCTTCAGTGCTGATTTGTCTTGCGTGACATGAGGAAAATTCAGTGACGGGACAAGAATTTCACCAGACCTGACTGTATTACTTGCAAGACTATTCCTGTCTCTGCTTGGAAATTGGTCGGTGATGCAACCCTTTCAGTGATTCGCGCTGTAATCAAGGCCGCAAGCACTCCAAGTGTGTGGAGGACAGGATCACTTGTTCTCTTTGACACCTCAAGCATGCAGATTTGAATCCCTGGGCCTCCTCCTTGTCCACAGTACTTTCCATAACCTGGAGGGAGTTGTGTTTTGTACTGCAGAGAGTGGAGGATGCCTTTTATACCCTGGTACGGGAGATCAGGCAGTACCGGTTGACAAAACTCAGCAAGGAAGAAGAGACACCTGGCTGTGTGAAGCTTAAAAAATGTGTAGTAATGTGAAGGGTAAGTGCGTCGCCCTGCCGTCAAGCGTGGGCTGGGGCTGTGGGTGCAGGGGCTTCCTCTAGTGGGCGCCAGACAGAACCGGTGAATGGTTTGGGGGTCTTTCTCTTAGTGGGACGTCAATTTGTTTGGAATCTGCTGACTCAGGCTGTCCTGAAATTTTTATTTTAATCAAGCTCTTAAGTTTGATTTCCATCACCTCCTTTCTGATGCTTTGTTAGTCATTTCTGGGTTGGTAAATTTGTGGGTTTTCAAATAAGCTTTGCGCTGTAGTTGTACTGTAAAGTTTTCAGCCTAAATCACAGCCTACTTAAAAATTTCCCTCCCAAACCAACACAAACCCTGCAGTGGATAATCCTACTTGAGATTTCATTTGTTTCGGATGTCCTTTGCTTGGCCCATTCAAGTTTCTTTGAATGCTGGATTCACTTGGTGTTTCACTGAGAGATGCTGCCGCTTAACGGACATGAACGAGGAAAACCCTGGTGCCTTGTGTTTCTACAGCAGCAGCTTCCGTATTTCCGAATCCTTTTTCTGACCCTGCATAGGACAACAGACACATCTTTTGACAACTATTTACTTTTTTGTAATTGTATTTCTGAAATGCCGCGATATATTCATATTTGTTTGACAGGGACTGCAATTATTTGGTAGTGGTAATGAATAGCTTATACCAGAATTAGCTATATGCTAGGTTTTTCGTTTGTCACCCCTAGACAGGATATGTGAACTATAGTGCTGTTTTTTGGACCTTAAAATTATTGCTTCTCCCTTAATTTGTAGTTTGCGTGCAATTTTCTCTGGAGAGCATTGGATTCACGCTCATTTAATAATCAGAAATACACTTTTCTTAGACTTGTGATATTTTGACCTCAGCGGCTTGCAGTACCTGGTATATAAGCTTACAGGAGCATATCACATCGGCACGTGTTTGTTTGCTTGCTGCATGATCCGCAACGCCATGCTGATCTCCTATCGACCGCAAACTAGTTTTGCTGCGAGAAAAGACGTCAGACTTGGGCGGCAGTCGAAACAAGCCTCACCAGCATGACTGTAGCATGTAGTCCGTCTGTAGAAGATGGATTGTGGTCTACGTTCCGGATGACACGCAGGTGGGACTTCGTCTTCATGGTCTAAGCACAGACCCATGATTGAGGGTACAGTCAGTATCAGTCTGGATTTCATTTGTTCGTTATTCCGTTTTGTTGCGGTGTGATGGCGGCGTGGTCCATGGACTCTACTTAAAAAGACTTTAGTAGGCAAAAGTTTCATTCTTCCATTAGTCACTGTATTGAAGCTGTCTGGTTGAATAAAGTGGCTCCGGAGCATCTTCCATGGGGCCCGAGGCTGATGAAGGCATCAGTAGCTTCAAGGACAGAAGTTTCCATTTTTTCCCCCTTTTTTCCCTGAAGTACAGAGCAGTGTCTCATGTCCAGTCCCAGGGGACGCACTTGTGTGTACATTAACCGCTCCTCGTCGTGCGTCCTGCATGAATATAAATCCTCGTGCTAAGGGCCCTCAAGGATAACGCTTTATTTTTAGCGGGTGAGATGTTTTCCGCTGTCCAAACGTTCCACTCTTCCTTTTTCAGAGATCATTTTTGAAAAACATATTTTTGTTCATTTGTGTGAATCTCTTAACATTTCAGGCTGACTTGGCATGTTTTCCAAAACCCTCACTTCCCATTCCTGAATGTGTTGCAAGAGCTGCCCACAGATTATCTCATGTTGAATGTTGACGCTTGTCCTGTGTGTGGTGTCACACACCCACTTAGTGTCACTGACGGTCCGTTGGCTCTCGGTCAGGGGATACAAATCAAAAAAATTCCTTTAGTCTTATGTCTTATGTTTGTTTGTATTATAATCTTTGTTCAGCCGGAGAACTCCTACATAAAGTTTACTTTTTGCAATTTCCTTGCTAATGTTTGATTTTTGAAACTATACAAAACCGACTAGCCTTATTTAGCGTTCTCATAGCTCTTCGGCAGACTTTCTCAACAACCTTGTTCATACACCATTGGTCTGAATGGTTTTTCAGCCCGCAACCACTAGAGGGCTCAAGAGCCAAAGATGGCCATTATTTCTGAAGAAAATGGCTCTGCGTTCTTCCCTGTTTTCTCTGCCCCAAGCTTATCGGTGTGGGTTGTGGGCTTCTAAACTCCACTTGATCCATTAACTGCTATGTGCTTTCAAGGCCGGGGTGAAGTAAACATTTGTCCTTTCTCACACTTCAGATCATGCCTCCGATTTTGTGCCTGTAAAGGCAGAATGTGGATTTCGTAACTGTGCAAATGAACAGCTCCCTGTCTCTCTCTCTGCAGGGCGTGGACGACGCCTTCTACACTTTAGTCCGAGAAATCCGAAAACACAAAGAGAAGATGAGCAAAGAGGGGAAGAAAAAGAAAAAGAAATCCAGGACAAAGTGTATAATTATGTGAATAGGTGGCCCCCCTTTTGAAGAGAGGAAATCGAGTTCTTATGTGCTTAACTGAAAATAACACACTTTTTGTACATTACACTAAATTATTAGCCTTTTTGTTTTGCATCAGCAATGTTGGCTAAACTGAGCATATTGGGTCTCTGTAGGTTGCTTATTAAAATGGGTCCATATAAGCTTTGTTTTCTGTCGAGTGCCTGACGCCCTGGAGTATTGGTCCTTCACCTGGCTCTTCTGGCCAGTCGACTTTTATGTTTATCGCTTCCTCTTTGAGCAGTTGGTTAGGCAGCCTTCGAGGTTTGTGACACGAGTGTCTGAGGTCATTTGCTTTGCCTTCGCTTTGGTTAATGCCTGCACCTGCAAAATCGTCCAGGCTGTCGATTTCAAGAGTACGGCGTCTGAAGGCGGCCTCCCTCCGGCAGTTCAAAAAGAACTTCAACTGGCCCCCCATCCCACCCTGAACTCTGTGTGGGCATCAGCAGCAACCTTCATGGACCTCTCAATGCATATAATAAACCACCATACACTCAGTCTGTCTTTCATGTTTCCTGGATCAAGTGTGGGGCTGGCAGAGGGAGGCTAATGCATAATATCTCTCTTTTCCACCTCATACAGCGGAGAGGCGTCCTTTTCAAACAGCTGTAGCTAAACGCCTCGCAGCGTTTCACTTAGAGCGGCTGCCAGGCGCAGCGTTACACTCTGGCACAGATTGCCTCCCCTGCCTCCTGCAGAAGTACTGAAGCCTCAGTGCTGAGCAAGGACCAACACTTCTGGGAAGAATTCACTCATCCTACTCTATGCCTGTAACTCCACCCCTTTGTTTGAGTGTAAATGTTTTTTTTTTTTTTCGTATAGGCACACCTATAGATTTAAACCTCCACAGCAAATTTTTTTTAACCTGTTTGATTATACGTTGGTTTTCTGAAAAAAAAAAGTTATTAATTATAGGGCTAGAGATCGAACTTTTAATCCAAGATTTAGACATTGTTTCCCCAGAAAATAGTGATATTGATCAAAGGAACTATTTTTTTTCTGACTTGCCGAAAGATTTTTAGAAAATGTATTGATATATGTTCTCCTGTTAAACCAGTAATTCCCCCTCGTTTATACTGTTGGCTCCTCCCTGAAATCGAGGCCTCACTCTCAGTCTGGCTGATGTGAGTCTGTGATCCTCTTACAGTTTTGCTTGAGTCCTGTTTCACTTCAGTTTAACAGTCATGCATTACTCTCACATTTGCCGATGATGGTATTTCGAAAAGGTCCTGGAGATTCATCAAACGACTCTTCTTTTTCCTTTAATATCCATGTGGTAAACCCAAGATGTACACTGCTGGGTTTACAGGAAGAGCCTTTCTGAAGTAGGAATGTAATCTAGAGGGCATGGTTGTGTGGCCGTCTTTGGAGTTGCCTGTTGGATAATGCTCCAGAAATCAGTGATTCCTGACTCGACTTTTGAACTGAATAGAGGATGACAGGTTTCAAAAAGCTGCAGAGGAGAGGGACCGCAAGCATCATGAAAAAATGAACAAGTATTCATGTTCAGGAACATGTGTAATGTTATTCTAGCTGTGTGTGTGCGTGTGCCCGCGCATGTGTGTGTCTTATAATCTTTCTACCATTTATGCAATAGAAATTGAGTTTAATTGGTATTAGGCAATGAATATTCACGCAGTATTTGAAGGGGGAAAATTCTTTTGAGTGCCAACCCCAGTTGAATTTCTTAATTTCTACCTGAAATGTATTTTAACATTTGCATTGTTCTAATACTAGAAGGTTCACATTTTTGTAAATCGGGCCGCGTTAATCTCCTTTGTTGGAACAAATGTTGTTTTGATCCTTTCCTTTGTGAAATGGGAACGGTGGTGGGTCCCCAGCAATGTGGAATGAATGACCTCCGTTTAATGCGTTTCCCGCTTAACGAGTTCTCTGTGATGTTGCCTGGGAGGATGTGCTACGTGGTGAGCTCAAATTAGCCATTATTTTTTTGTCATGGATTTCACCACTCCTATTTAATGTATAATAAACAACAAAAAAGGAACAGATGTTTGCAGACTTTTTTTTAAGTATAAAAAATAAAAACCTGACTCCTACATATTTCTGTTCTTTGAGTCTTCAGCAGAACCGGTGAATTGTTTCTGTAGCACATATCAAATTTGGTTGTTATTTTTATGTAGCTCTTAATAATCTAATTCATGTTAAATAATTCTCCGGACTGTTTACCTCTTGCTGCTCCAATGAATAGTTAGTAAATGTAAGAACAAATGTATCAGTCTTTATGAGAAAGAGAAACATGAAAAAAGAGTGCTTTGAACCTGTATGTGGGACCGATATAGAACTCACAACGTACCCCTCCATTCTTCAGTTGCTGTCCCTGGTTTCGTCCACCAGGGGTCAGTATTTAACCACTTTAGCCAGATGAGTGCATGTCACCGCACTGCAGGGTGAGGGATAAGCGCTTCAGAAGCAAGCCTTGATTATGCACAAAAACCTTTGGCTGATATTTTAGCAGGCTTATCCATGCAAGCAAAAACAATATGGCCGAATTGAAACATGAAAGGAACGTGAAAGGAAAAGAATGAAAACGCTCAAATATACTGTGTCATGTTCAGATCAGATCCTGCAGTAGATTTAAATACTGACTAAATTTTTTCTTCTCCTGACTTCCTCTGACAAACGTCTCATCACCGTGTGTTTGATTCAGCCAGCAGGAGCTTCCCCTCCGTAAACTCGAATTAATTGGGCGGTGAGTGCATATGGGTTTTACGGTCAACGGAGGAGGCGAACGACGGGGGCACGTCCGCTGGTTGCTGTCGAATGGGAGTCAAGGAGCGGCGCGCGGGAGGGGCCACGTGAGCTGGGGAGGGTGGGGGGTTCTCACACATCCGGGGACGGCACCTGTGTGTGGGTGGCTGGATGGTGCCCCAATTAGAGTGACCGGCTGCTGTTGCCAGATAGCCTCCAGAGAAGAAGCAGACGGCCAGCGATGCCCACCCGACGCGTTCATTGCGGGTTACGACCCGCGTCGCCTGTTCAGCGTGGCACTGTGCAGGACGAAAAAGTGACCGAGGAGAAAGACCCAAGCCACCACCCCCCAACCCTGAACCGTTATTAACGAAGCTCCGCGTGAGAGAGCCAGAGCGATCCAGAAGGTTCCTAGCCCCTGGACATGAGCATGCTCCCTCTGGTGCGGCCTACACGACTCTGTGCACGTCTGACTTTTCCAGAAGAAGAATCTCTTTGTTGAGCAGCCTTGCATGACTGTCGTTTTTGGGTCGCTTTCTGTTTCGTTTCATTGCTTAACTGAAGCCTCTTCTCAAAGCAGCTTAACAATCCTACCTATTTATAGAGCCGGATATTACACTGGAGCAATGCAGGTTAAGTACCTACAAGTTAATAAGTCCCAGGGGGGGCCCTCCAGGATCTAAGCTGAAAACCTTCAGTTTTCCAGTGTTCTCAACCACTCTGTTGGCAGACACTCCAAGTTCTCCGTTCCCTGCCACCCTCTGCCGGTTATCTTATTGGCAGGAAAGCATGAATTCATTTATTTCCTTTCCTCAGAGTATTCTCTGACTTAGGCTATCTCCATCTCCCCCCCCCCCCCTTTACGAAACCAAGGCTGAACCTTAATGTGCGGCTGTGGAAATTCACCTGCGACCCTCGCCGCCTGGGCGGTCTGCCTCCTTCGGCAGCTCCTGAAGAAAAACAACCAAGATATTTCCTAGCATGGAGCGCCTGAAACAGACTAAGTATTAAATAAATAACCAGGCACCCCTATAAAATGGTGACTGATGCTCTTAACGACATTAAAACCGACTGGAGCTTCGCATGGGTACAATACTGAGCACATTAGGGGAGATTACAAGCATTAAGGTGCCTGTGGAGCTTCCCAGCCAAACAAATCTCCCAGGCAATTAGCAGGCTGGGGAGATGAAGCTGTCTAGGGCTACTGTAGAGATGAATAAACCAAGAGATGATGGCAGGAAGGATCTTCACCCCCACAGGGAGAAACAAAAAAAAATTGAGAAGGAAGTTAACTGTTGTTCACTAACTGAGGAGGTGCACGGACAGAACTTCTGGAACTTAGAACACATGACGGTGGTAATGACATGCTTCCCGATCGGGGGGGTGAAGGTGGGGAGGGTCCAAGGTCTATAGGGGAGTGAAAGCCAGTCAGCTTGCATTTACCCTGCATGCAGGTCTAGCTAAGTGTAAATGTAAAGCTGCGAGATCTCCTGTGAGAAGCCTACAAAAGGAGGGCTCTGGAGGAGACGTGCGGCTGAACAACTGGTCATGGCATAGCCAGCAGCGTTGGTTGGCTGGGTGGGATCGCAAAGCTGCACACCCACCTGGTCCGAAAAGTTTCTCTTAAAAATGAGACATCAAGATGAAAATCAGCAACAAAGATTCTGCATTGTAAAGTTGCTGCACATGCCATTCATCCTGCCGGTTACCAGTTTTCGGTGAATCCATCTGTGCAGCTGGATATTTGGTAAACATGGAGGGCCCTCACTCATGCTGCCGTCCTGCCACTTCTGTTTACAAATGCAGCTCCATACCCCAAGGATCTGCCTGCGGCCCCTCTGAAACGCAACAAAACATGCCCTGACTGAGAATCTAAGCGACCTCTGAGACTCATTTCATACGGTGAAAGTGCAAAACAACAGCTTCAGTGCAAGGAAACGGTTTCCTCATACTAACAGCTCCGATAACCACTTGTCCTGAGAAGATTGTGGTCCACTGAAACAACTTTCACATTTTTCAGCCAAGAAATTAATCATGAAATGCGTTTTCCAAAATGCATTTGCAGCGTAATTAGCTCAAATGTAACTATAATCTAATGAACACATTTATGTAATGCCATCCCATGCTTCGTGGCTTATGTTTTCTGGGTTAGTCTGCACTGGCTAAGCAGCTATGGAAGATGGAGAGATGGATATATGCAATGTATTACCATAGTAAAACACTGTCTGTTTCAGGTTGAAGTTTACTTGTTGTGGTGTTGAACAGAATAATGGGGTTTGAGTACATTTGACACTTCGGGAACAAAATTTGCAGTGAGCAGATGTGACATGTTTTCTAACTTATACTTCATGTCTCTGTATGTCTATCAAAATGTAATCAGTCGGGCTTTACCATGACAGTTATTGTTGTCTCTGATGCAGTGCCTTGTGTCCACTGTGACTCATTCTTCACATTCAAGCACTAATTTTCTGAAATTTCAGAATCCTAACCACATGCACTCCAGGAGACCAAGAGACGTGTGACCTGGGATTCCTTGGGAGGAATACGAATCATGAACAAACTCAGTTTCTCTCCGAAAGTAAAGACTAAAATATTGGCTTTCTTTGGACAAACACTTCTGGTAAGTATACAACATATAGAGAAGTGATATTTTGAAAGGGAAGTTGAAAGGAAAGTTTTACCCCACAGAACTCAATGGGCACTACTTGATTAATTGGAAGACTAAGACACTGGGGATGGTGGGAAATGGAAGCACGCAAAGCGTTTCTTGAAAAATGAGATCGTTCATTCATTAACGGTTCATTCCTACTGTTACCTACAGATGCTCTTTAGAATAAATTCTGTTCTCACATTTTACCATATGTTTGGCAAACAAGATGAGCATGAGGATTAAAATCTTACCTGAAGATCACCGTGAGCAAAATACAGCACTTTCCTAAACATTTGGTGAAAATGAGCTTTGATGTTGGTACAATTACTTGGAACTGTATATAGTACTAAGTACCACCTCAACAGGAGGGTAATGGTGCATTTTTTTTAATACCTTATATCCTGTTGGAACATTGAGTCATTTTACTAGAGGAAAGCATTTGATTTATCAGGGTACTTTACTTTTGCACATTTTTACCCTGTAGGAACTGGAAACCAGTATAATATTTGGTCTGTTCTAATACATGATTAAGAATCAAATTTCTAGGACACTTTTTTGTTGCCATACCACCTGCAATTCAGACTATGTAATCCACCTGAAACTAAGCAGGTTTAGGCCCGTCCAGTATTTGGATAGGACACCGACTAGGAAAGCTGGGTTGCTGCTGGGAGAGGTGTTGGTGTGGCCAGCAGGTTAAACCATGCTGTGCTCAGTGTGGATCCCAATGCCCCAGCGGAGTGACAGAGACACTGTGCTGTAAAAGTGGTGCCGTCCTTCGGATGAGACATAAAATTGAGGTCCTGACTCTCTGAGATCAAAAAAGATCCCTGGGCATCTTTCGAAAGAGTAGGGGTGGTACCCCGATGTCCTGGATAAAATTGCTCACTGTGGCCCTTTCAGATATGGCCTCCTAATCACCCCCTGTATCTGATTGCTGAATTGTCTCCTGCCCCTTCACCACCTTAGCTACTGTGTGGTGAGCGCACTGCCGCAGAAAGGTTGGCATCACATCTTATAGTATTGGGGGTTGAAGTGCCTCCCCATTGTGTCTGTAAAGCATTTTGGGTGTCTTGAAAAGCACTATAATATACAACATTCAAACATTTATAATAAGTAGTTTAACTAGGAACAGAATAGATGTTGATTTTCCATAAAATAAAATTAAAATCTTATGGCTGGCATTGTGTGTAGTTTACATGTTAATACAATCTTCTTTGAGGTTTGCTGGAATCTCCAAGTTGTCCTTAGTGTGTGGACTGATATTGACTCACTTTTTGCTCGACGTGTTTCCTGTGCCATACTCCATGGTCCCTTATACAGAAGAGGTGGTGTGGAGTTGTATAGTGTTACTTCGTTAACCTTTCCACCCACCCCATGAGACACACATACAGGTGAGAGCGAGCACTGGGGGCCACAGCGCAGGGTCAGCCAGCATGCAGTGCCCCTGGAGCTGGGGGTTAAGGGCATCGCTCAAGGGCCCACAGACACGTGAATATTCTGGTGAGGCCAGACCTTGAACCGGCGACCTTCTGGTCACCGACACACTGAGCCACATACCGCTCCCCAATGGTGATATAGCAAGGGCAAGATTGACAATTGCCCAGGGTGTGCCAACTTAGCATCCCCCCCCCGGCCCCCACTTACTTTGAAGCTTGCCTGCAACCACCCCACTCCTGGATAAAGGGTTATTAGTGTGACCTTTGCACAAAAAAGGCAAATGTGTGATCCTGCAATCTGATTCATGTAGCGTCGCTTGCATACACTTTCTAACACATCTGTGAAATGAATGTAGCTGTAATATATGTAGCTGTAATACATGTAGCTGTAATACCTACACACCAATGTGCATTTGACGTACTGTTGTCACCTTCACAAAAGCTACGAATAGTACATTATTAGTAAGAACAAAGTGTCATCTCCAAAGTCCACTACTCGTAAGGTTAGTCTAGAGATGTTTGCATGTGTTAATCAGATGTTTCAACCTTTTTCTAAATGAAAGCCGGGGTAGGAGTCCAGCATGAACACGATGTCGATTCTCTCCCTGTCTGAGGAATGGGTGGGGGTGGGGCGATCATTCTTAGCGCTGCAGCCAAATTCAATTTCAATTTTCCAATCCGAGTTAATTTCACACGGAATGGGACCTGTCTGGATCGGCAATTTATTTCGGGACAATGGGCGCCATCCCAGCGTCCCCGGGGGAACTGCCCCGTAATAACAGCGAGGCGGCTCTCTCGATCGAGCCGGCTGTCCCAAATGAGAGCGCGGCTGCGGCAATAAGGGGTGGGGGGGGGGGCTGTCATTTAGCGGGCTCAACAGCACCGCCTAATGAAGAAATGTCGCGTGGCCACGCGAACGGCACTCCGGAGAGCGCGCCGCTTCCGCGTCCGGCTCTTTACAAATGTCCGGTGCCGGCTGCTTACCTGCAGCTGATTGAGATGCGGGTTTCGTGGCTGGCGAGGGGGGAAGAAAGCAGCGTGAAGGAAGCTAAGCCGCCGTCTGAAATGCCCATAAAAAGTGAAAAAAAGTTTAAGCGGAAACATCTCTCAACCCCCCACCTGCTTAACTGCCTCACACCTGGTCATTCCTCCTGAACAGCCGCCCAACCCCATGCCTGATCCTCAGGAGAAGGCATGCTTTAAGCAACACAATTAGTGTAAATCTGAAGAAGACTATCATTACTTATTACTGCCCGCTTACTACAGACACAATTATTCAAGGCAAACGTAATTATCTTAATTATTAATCCCATTTCCGCTGAAAGATCAAAGTGGTGCCTCGCTCAGATGAAAGGGGGTTCCTCTCCATAGGACTGCCATCTGAATCAAGTTAACTGCAAAACCTTGACATTATTCACTGACCAACAGCTAAATGTACCATAAATCCTTTACATATAATCTGTTTCCGCCATCTATACAAAGAACCAAGCCTGTAGCCAGGAATACATTTCAAGGGGTGTCCAGGAACCCTACTGATAGGTTTCCAGGGGAGGGGGTTGAACTACCTGGTTACCTGCCTAATCAGGAGCACTTTTTTTTTTTTGGGGGGGGGGGGAGGGTTCAAACCCGTTATTTTACTATATGGCTATGTGCGTGCACAAAACTGAAGGTATTTTATTAGGATTAAACAGCAGCGAGGTATCTGCAGATATTCGGTGCTAATGAGCTCTCTTATCATATTCTAGTATCTTTAATAAGTGTTATTTTCCATTAATGTTTTCCCTCTATATTCATTACTTTTCCCTTTTTAAAACTCTAATTCACTCTCTCGTTTTGTTTAATTATTTCACCCTAAATATATTCCCAATTACGTTCTTCATATTTTTTGCCAGCCTCTGCCCTACATACGGTGAACGTTAAAGATTGATTAAGATTACGATCACCACCCCCCTGCTTCGCACCGTCCGCGGGGGGGGGGGGCGCGATCCCTGCCACTCGTTTCCGTTCCCTGGTTCCTTGCGCCATCCCTCCGCTCCTCGATCTGATTACTGTTCTGCCGCAGATGGAAGCTAATGAAGCTCCTTGGCCCCGCCGTGTCACACCCTGACATTTTGTTAGCCTGACTAATCCGTCGTTGGGTATTTAAATCACACTGGAGGTGGCTACCTGACAGTACGCCGCCGCGCTCGGAGCGCCCGCACCGCTCCCCCTTCAGTCGGCCGTTAAATCCCGTCATAACAGACGTAGAGGTGACAGGAAAGCAAAACCGTTAAAGCTGCCCGGATTTCATTACCTCGGGAGGTCTTGATGTTAATTTAAAATGGCAATGTAATCCTTATTGAAGGTTAAATATCATTACAGAATCTCTGTTTGATGTATGGAATAACTTGGGTGTCAGGGATAACCTTTCACCAGATCACCTTGCAACACGAATCTGTGTAATGAGCGTCACAAACAAGAAATGCTAATTATCCCTATTTAATGTAATTATTTAGATTACGTTATTTTAATCTACCCGCTCATTTTGAGGATATCATAGTGTATTATAGGGGTATGTGTTTTGCAATCATTGTAATAAGCCTACATATTCCATCCAATTTCCATAACCAGATTTTGGTACAGGGTCATGGTGGGTCCATCCATCCATTCATTTCAACACATGATGCAGTGAGTCCAGAGTCTATTGCAAGAATAACAGGACATGCTGGATGGAGTACCAGGCCGTGGCAAAGCATGAATACACTCTGATTAAGTTAGAGATACTAATTCACAAATCCACACGTTTCTGGACACTGGGAGGAAACTGGAGGACTTGGAGGAAAACCAGGCAAACGTGCCCAAACACGCCCAGCCAGGAGTGGGAGCCCAACCCACAATCTCGGATGCATGACAACACAGCCACTCACTGAGCCATCGCACCATCTTAAATATGTGCCTTTTCTCCTATGAGCCCTGCTATGTTTACAGCAGCTGATGCAGAACAGACACAGAAAGTTGAGCTCGCACTCGGAACGTTTTGAGCTCGGAAATGCGCTCGGCGCTGCCGCAAGACAGCCGCTGCCGCACTTTCGTCCGTGACAGCGCAATTAATGTCACAGCCACGCTCTTCATTGAAGTTCAAAAGCCCTCGGCGATGCTGGCCAAGGTGTAGCTTCGCAAGATGGCTGTCAGGCACCGGCAGTGGAACGGCGGCGTGTGGGAGAGAAGAAAGACGGCGACCAGCGCGGCAGTGGAAGCGAGCTTCAGCGGGCAGCTTGGACCTGACGTGCGTGGGTGTCAGTGGCTGGGGGAAGTGGGGAGGGGGGGATGCTTAGAGACAGGTGAGATAATTAGCAGCGGACTGACTAGCTGCTCGCTGATGCCGGCCTGTCAAATTTAATGAGTGCTGCAGATGGACCGTTTCATCCCGGGAGCCTGCTCTGTTTCATCTCGGCTGGAAATTTAAGGATCTGAGAGGCAAGGAGGCCGAGGCAAATAGAGTGAAATTTTCCTCCCATGCAAACCTCCCAGTTCCCACAGATTGTAAGGGGAATATATTCACTGGAACTAATCCTGATAAATAGGAAACAAAATTGCCTTTTTCTTGGCGAGCGCCAGGGCTAACCCGCGGATTTGATGAAGGGAGTAACAGGCCTGGCGGAAGTGGATGATGTTAGGGGTAATTGCAGGCTCGCTGTCTCTATTCCCGACTCTGCTGCGTTTGGTTTGGCCCCGGCTATTTCAGCAGATGGAGTCAGGGGGGGTCATCGTCTCAGCAAAATGTCACCGGCAAACAAATTGCATTGTCCAGTGCTTTCAGGTGGGGTGTCTGTGTGTGTGTGTGTGTGGGGGGGAATCTGTGTTTGCGGCAATGCCTTTGCGAAATCCTGTGCAAACAGGCTTGGTATAGGTCAGTTAATGGAAGAAAAAATAACTGGCATATAAGACAGATAAAGGTAGTTATAGCTTCATTTGCTGACATATACACTCATCAGCCATAAAATTAAAAACACTAACAGGTGAAGTGTATAGCATTGATTATCTCATGACAAAGGTACCCATCAAGGGTTCCATTATATACTAGGCAAGTGAACAGTCAGGAAAAATAGGCAAACATAAGGATGTAAGTGACTCTGACGAGGGCCCAATTGTGATGACTACATGACAGGGTCAGAGCATCTCGGAACTCTTGTGGGGTGTTCCTAGTATGTAGTACTCAATACCTACAGAAAGTTGTCCAAGGAAGACCAGTTGGTGAACCGGTGATGGGGTTAGAGGCACCCAAGGCCCAATGATGCACATTGGGAACGAAGGCTAGCCTGGCTGGTCCAATCCCACGGGAGAGCTGCTATAGTACAAATTGCTGAAAATGTTAATGCTGCCTAGGATAAAAAGGTGTCAGGACAGTGCATTGCAGCATATGCGACTGCGCAGCCCATGCTGCCCCCTGCTCTGGGCAATATTCTGCTGGGAAACCTTGGGTCCTGGCGTTCTTGTAGATGTTACTTTGTGGATATTACTTTGGTTACAGTATTCCATGATGCTAGATATCAGCAGGATAATGCACCCAGCCACACTGCAAAAATTGTTCAGGATTGGTTTGAGGAACATGAAAAAAAGTTCCAGATGTTGACCTGGCCTCCAAATTCCCCAGATCTCAGTCCAATCGGGCATCTGTGAGATATGCTGGACAAAGAAATCCAATCCATAGAGGCCCCACCTCCCAACTTACAGGACTTAAAGCATCTGCTGCTAACGTCTTGGTGCAAAAATACCACAGGACGCCTTCAGAGGTCTTGTGGAGTCTGTGCTTTGATGGTCTTTGCTGTTTTGTTGGTGCGAGGAGGACCTACACAATACTAGGCAGGTGATTTTAATGTTATAGCTGATTGATGTGTAATATTATGGCACCGACACACAATGCAAGTCTCGGCTGTATGGCCTCAGAATAAACTACATTAATACTGTATATAACCATGGTGCTCCCTAGACTGTGTGTTGGTGGGGGTGTGCGCAGAGTTTGCATCTTGTAACCCCATTTATGAGGATGTCCTCTCGGTTCCTGCTGCAGAATAAAGTCATGCAGTTAGGAAACCTGCCGTCTTTAAATTGCCCATGGTGTGATCGCGCGTGTGCCCTGCGATAGACTGGCATCCTATTCACAGTGCCCCCCGACATGCCCTGTGCTTCCTGTGGCCGGGACCAGGCTCTGTGCGACCCCGATCTGCATCGGTAGTATGTAGGATAGATATCTTGTTTTATGGCAAGATTTACATTCAAAATACCAGTTACGTGTCGGGCAACGGTAAGGAAAAGGGACAGGTGACGAATCAGGCAGCAAAAAGTCAGCTTTGCCTGCAGACGGCAGGCCGGTGTCACAGCAGCAAAGCTGTTAACACTTCTGCATCAAAATGTCCAGCCCGCATGTATTTACATCAAACAAAGCTCAGGAGGTCCGGGCAAATCGCTCAGTTTCTGCCGCATGCCAGTCAGGAGCTTTTTGTATTTCCCCTGTGAAGGGAGGCCTTGAAATTGCACACGCGTTGAATTATTTATGAAATGAAAGCTCTCAAAAGATTTAATTGCATATATTATTCCATAAGCAGTAAACAATTTTGCAGAAGTACTACAATGTTGGCTTTTTAGTGGTGCTAAAATACTACTAGTACTATTATCTTGGGGTTAACATGAGTTTAACCCTTAAACATGCAATAATACCTCTGTGATACGGCGTGATGTTCAATTTCGAACAATAATATTTATCATTGTGTCACTAGTTGATCTGGTTTTCACTTTATCCCTTTAAATTTTTAATGATAGTATTTCAAAGCTGCATATTTGCTGAATTTAGCAAAACTGGCAGAGTTTACTATTGGTATCTAAACTGCAGGCTTAAATTTTTATGGCTAAGAGTGAAAACACAACTTCCTTAATGTAATAATTACGTGAGTTACGTTTTTGTTATAGCAGACCACCTGGAAATCAGTGCTGAAATGGATGGGAACAGCGTGATTATGATTTGCCTTTTGTGAGCTCATTTGCATATCCTTTTATTAAATTCCTGCTAAACAGAAATTCTAATCATTACCATGGAAATTAAAGAGCTTATTAAGCACACTTGCCTTTTGATGTAATCATTATAATTATGTTGTTTTTGTCTTATCAGTACAGTTTTTTGTTATACGGTGAATGGACTCTAGTTCGGTCTTTTAATAATGTTTCAATTATTCAGATGGAATATTTTGCTGGGGTAAGTCTGTTTACGGGTGTAACACTCTGGGACTCTACACAGAGACAACATTATTCGTTCGAAGCGGATCGCCATACACCAAACAAATGGCACTGACTAAAAAATTGTAATGTAACTCAATAAAACAAAAAACAAATTGAAGGCCGTTGAGGAGGCATATTTTTTATTCTTTTAATAAATGGACTGCAGACAGTCATTTTTCTTTGTTAGCTAAATTGCGACATAGTAATAAAAATAATTGTTGAAGCTATGTTTCAGGTTATGACATAAATTATGGCACAGTATCACACAAATGTATTTGATTATTTTTTGTAAAATGGACAGAGATTGTAAATGTAATTGAATTAGTGGATGTGCATCAGTGTGTTGTAGTACCAACAATGGCCACAATCAGGGCTCGGCTTTGAGGAACGAGCTGACTTTGTTATTGCAGCCTACTTCGTTATCACGGGGCTCATTTGCATTCATTTTGATTACCTCACGAGTGTTATCCATCCTTTGAAACCTTGCTTAATTCCTTATTGCAATGGAATGAACTGCTGGAATTAATGAAATTCAACCCTTGCTCGAACTTATTTTTTTCTATTTGTTTGTTTTGTTTACCGCCAATTCTTGGAAGGTTTGTGCAATCTATTATGCAAATACATGATTGACCCATGCATACCTTTCAAATTAAAATTAAACTCAGTTTTCCTTTGCAGATCAGTTGCTGCATATTCAATGTACTTTCACATGACTTTCATACAACTGCAATTTCTTTTTGCAACAATCCCATCAAAAGCTTGCAGATAACATTTTCCATTGCACTTAATTGCTTTTGATTCATTCAAGCATAAACATTTTCACTGCATGCTAGAAAACATGTTTCCCCCATTTCTATAACTTTTGTCATGTTTGTTCAATAAAGCAAAGATTTATTAACATATGTATCAAGATGTAAAGCAGGTGTTTGTTTTGCATATCAAGCCAAGAAACTAGGGCAATTTAAATGAGAATTAAATGACAGTAAGTCAGGAAGGAAGAGACGTGAAAGACTGATTTTGTTTTTTGGAACACTGGCAGTTTTGAAATAACTATCCGCTCTTTTTTCCGTGCACCACTGAAGTGTTCAGCCGTTCAGACAGAGCACATAATTAATAGCTGTTTTTTTGCATATGTTGCATAAGCATTTTAGAGTGCCTTCCATAGCCAACTATTTCCCCTATTTTCCTATCTTTTAATACATGCTAGATGATGAGGTCATTCCTTGCCCTCACATGTGCCTTATCACCTCCCAAGCCTGTTCTATTCACCATCTTGCGTCATAGTGTGTCTTACAGGCTGAAAGAAGATTTTACACGACAAACTGCTAAGTTTGCAGTGCTAGTCAGACGACTGCATGAATGACTCTGTAAGATGTTAGACTGCTATTGAAGCAAAATAAAGGAATATTCATATGTTATGGATATTCATATCTTACAGTGGATATTCAAATATGTCATAAATCTAGCTGGTACTTAAAATGTGCACAGATTGCTTTAAAAAGAGCTGTTTCCCAAACATACACAACTCAGCAGATCAGCACAGACCCAACACACGTGCATAATTCAATCCTGCATGATTACAAAATAACATCAGTATGCTCCTTCTGAATGTGTGTGTAAATATGTCCCATTTAAAACGACTTACAGTAATTGTTCGCAGTTTGACAACAACAGTGTTGCTACCCACTTATTTATTCATTGCCTCATTTTATTGAGTTATTTATTTATATATTATCTAATTTTTCGCTGTGCAGATAATTACATACTCCAGACCTGGGGATCATAGGGCTTGTTTTGGTGTGTGGATGCAACTAGGCACTCTGGTGGTCTGCAGTCGTGAGGAGACTCACGAAATGCCCCCCCTCCCCACCCCACCATTAGTAAGGTGTACAAAGCGAGGCGATTAATGGCTCGGCTGTGTAATGAACAGTTGGATGAAAGGTGATTTTCCAGCGGGGTCGGCAAGGTCACCTTCTGATTCAGCCCATTAAAAGAATCGCGATGACCAGACCATGTAAAACTTTAGCATGAAATTACATTTCAAAATATGGATAGTGTGAAACAGACTTCAGGCAGCATGCAGAGCCAGAAGGTTATTTGGTTCAGATGCTGTTCTCTTCCGGGTTAACAGGAGTGGGTGAGGGCAAGTAGGGTGGAACCTGGCGCGTGAACTTGAAAATAGGAACTGCGGGGGAATGAGGAAGAAAGAAAGAGGGTAGGATGGGGACAGGAGCGTTCTGTTTGCTGGGGCATTACAGGTCTTCCAGGTTACAGGAGGAGAAAAACACCCAAACACACACACACACCTAAACACACATACATGCACACACACACTCACTCATTCACACACACAAACACACACATATGTTGGTGTACCTCTCTAAATGGGGACCTTCCATTCATTTTTATGGGGAAAACTCTAAACCCAGTCACGACACCCTTAACCTCTACCCAGCCCTAACATTAACCATAAGTAACCAAACAAAATACAAGACTGCTGGCATTTGACTGCAATGCAGGGAACAATCCAGGATGGGGTACCAACCCATCACAAGGCACACTCACACCCCATTCACACTTTAGTGACTCCAATTACCCTCAGCATGTTTTTGGACTGTGGGGGGGGGGGGGACTAGGGTACCTGGAGGGAACCCCCCGCCAATATGGG
>JAODUD010000062.1:27688988-27703419 GCA_026784285.1 Stomatorhinus walkeri
TTCATGCTAAACCCCCTCTCAGTTTCAGTGTCAGTGTAGCTGCTGTTTCGGCTTTGTATGGCAATATACCCTCATCATCCCTCCTCCAAAAACCAAAGGTGCCAACAAATTAGATTCATCTCTTGCCGCCCCCTCCTGTCCTCTGCCGTCCGCTAGCCCCTGCCACGCTGTCGGCCGCTGTGCTCCGATTGCCGCACCCAGCTGTCTCGCCTTGCCGACGGCGCTGCTGCCTACGAACGCAAAACCTGACGGGACTCATCCAGGCCCCAGGGGCGCATCAAGTCCATCTAGATTCGCAAAATCCGCTGCCGTGACGTATCCATGGCGAGCTCTCATTCGCTTCCCCACCATGTCCCCCTGGTACTTAAAGGAAAACACGCAGAACATGCGACTGTACAGGCACGCCACCACGGTTCCTATCCACCACATGGAAGCTGCGCTCCTGTATTGGTCAGGAGGCGCCATTTTCAGCCGCCTGCGTCGACACTGATAACTTAGAAGGAAAGCCAGAATTGCACACTTAGATCTTGCAGTGGAACGGAAGGTGGCCTCTTTCCAGACGCGATCATCCAACCTGGGGATGCTCTTCCCAGAGGGGTGTCTGTGTTGGGCTTGGCTTGACCCGCACCGGTGGCTTTTGTGCGATGGCTAGCCCATCTTTCCTCTGCGATGTGGCCGGTAAATGCAGCCCTAGCTTAACTGCTGCGCTCTGCACTCTCTCCGCAGGATTTCCTCGTCTGTGCTGCCGTCGTTCCCTTTGTGTCTAAATTTAGCGGCACTTTAACATAGAAAAACAATCCCAGCCTTTAATCAACTTAATGAAATGGAGTCTATTTTGATCAGCCAGCCAAAACAAAATATTTTTAAATGGAGTCATTTCTATGGTCTACTCATATATGTTTTGGATGAGTGACTGGGAAGCGAAAATCACTTAAAACTGCAAATTATTAAATCTTTAAGCAAATTTTGAAATGACTGCATTTATGTTGATTTATGTATATGGGAATATAAGACTATTCATATCAGCTATATTAGCAGGTAAACCATCATATGTTGCAGCAGCAGTAAGATAGAAATTGCAGCTTTTAGAAGAAATACTTGTTGGAACGTGTTAAACTTTGAAATAATCTTTTACATTGACCTTTAACTGTTCATAATATAGACAATTTAAAGAAATGACATGGATTTATAATACATTTTTATATATGAAAAATTCAGTTTTTTCCACACAAGAATAAAAATACATCTCTGCAGCTAAAAATACACAAATTAAACTGAAATTTAATGAGCCCTCTGTGAGCGGAAAATAAAAAGATATAAGTTCACATTATGTTTAGTCAGTGAGGGGAAAGCCTTTTCACTCGGAGACTGTTACCATGGCAACATGCCTTGCCGAATTCATTTTAAGGGTGAGAAATGTGGTCTCAAAGACTGAGTTTACTACCTGGGTTTGATTAAACCTTCCAGTTTTTTACTTTATACACTGAAAACGTTTAATTACTGAGCAAATCGATGAAAATGTAATATTAGTTTTACACCTGACAAGATTTCAAATTGAATTCTAACTGCTAATTAGTATTAATTAATTAATGGGGTGGGGAGATGAATGCCAAGGTTGGGACAGCATCAGGTGATGAGCATATTAATTAACATCACCTTTGTTTTGACACCAATCATATAAGACTGTTGTCTCCAGGGCTCAGAACATGCCCCAGGACCTTGAATCCACACCATACTGGAGCTCTTTGTACAATCCATCCCCTGATTTATTTGCTTTTGTTGCTCCTAATTTCCACTGTTTTCGTTAAAGCTGTCTCCACTCCTGTACCCAAATCAATTCCCCATTCCTTCCGTCAGTGTTTGACATCCCACTCAAAACAGGTCTTACAATTGTACTGAGCCCTCTGTTGTCCCTGTCAGTAAAAGCACCTATAAAAACAAAATGCTTCACTTTAATCTGCACTGGCTTACATTCACAAAGTGACGTCAGTGCATTGATATATGTTTATCAATATCCACATTGTAATGACTAGATAATATTTGACCACTGCCTTGTCTTAACTGTTTATGTATCTTCTGTATGTATGGCAGCCTTCGAGAACCGGAGACAAAATCCTCATATCAACATACTTCATATCAACATACAATCAAGATTCTGATCTATTCTATTTCTCCTTAAGGAATGGCCTTCACCAGAATGACCTAAATGTTCTCCTTTTGCAGAAATGGATACTGCCGTAGTGATTTCCTTGAAGGCGGTTGACTTATGGACAGGCCCAGGTGCTAGCATGACAGCAGAATATTGCCGCAGTATCACTATGGATTCGATCTGCTGCCCCAGTGGCGTGCCACTTTCTCAAGATCACATTTTATTTGCTTTCTGTTGGCAATTTCCACTAAGGCTTCCATACCTCATGAAAAATAAAAATAAATAAAACTTTGAAATCAAAATTGATTCATACCATCTCAGACGAATGGTGCCATCGCTTTTCGTCTTTGGGGAATTCGTAGAAGTGGTGTTTTCAGCTGTTATTTAATAATGGCGTCCATGTTCGAGTGCTTTAGCTGGAGGTGATACAGTACCTCAGTGAGTAGTAATGTAGCCTCACACCAGTAGCGTTACAGGTTTGAATCCCTTCCCAGTCTGTGGAATTTGCATACTCTCCTCCTGTCATGTGGTGCAGTCCAAAGACACCATGACTGGATAAGGGGGATGTTGACCAGATAGGTGTTCAGACCCCTGGAGATCGCTGACAGCTGTTAGAGCTATGAGACTCTCCTACTAGCTCTGCACAGTAGCCTGGGGTCAGTTTCCCCTCCGATCTGACTCTGTATTTCTCTGGAACTTAAAGACACCAGCAGCAGTTTGCAAGCCGTTGCACAAACTCTTAATGGGATTCAGGCTGCACTTTGACTGGGCTGCCCAAGGACGCCAAGCTTTCTCACACGTCCTGTCAACATCGCATATTTGCCTCTCCTACTGTATATATATTTCCTTCCTTATCTGTGACCCTGCCCTGCAGGTGCCTGGCCACTATAATCGCGTTGTGTTGCTTAGATATCCAGCCTTCTCAAATTGTCTGGTCATGAGAACACCCAAGAAGGTTCAAGACAAATATACAGGAAATTCAGGGAAACAGCTCAATATCATATTCTCAGGGGAAGCTCGAGATCATATGGGAAGTATCCTACTACCTGTTCTGCTTCTATTGGTTGCCAATTTACTGCTCACATTGTTCATGTTTAGTTGATGTTTGTTTCCACGTACATCAAGTTATTTCACTTAAAAGTAAACCCTATTTGTGTAGCACACATTGTATCTCTCACGTGTGGTACTCGCAAAGGTCAAGTGTATGGTTAGCATCGTCATTTAGCATCAGCCAGTTGTGTATGACGTTTACCAACGACGTCATCTTCACACCCCGCCATTCAGAACTGGAAGTGAATAAAAGCCAGAGAAGTGTTGAGTTACATATCAATTTACACAAAATGGTGCTAAATTAGAGGCATCAAGCCCATGGGGTCAGCTGAGGGTATCGGTATCCATTTGTGTTTGGGCGGCTAGTGATTTACCTTTAATGCAAATTAAATGTGACACTCAATTTCTGTCTGTTTAAATCTATCCTTATAGCACAGAGGACCATTTTTTTTGGCTGGTATTTGATGCAATAACAAATATTTCCATAGTGCCTTGACCACAATGTTGATCATGAATCAGTTACATTTTTATTGAAGTGTTACCTTTGGAAAATATAGTTAACATTCTATTATTCTATCCCAATTCTATTGGGATCAATAAAGTTTCTGTCTGTCTGATTAATACTGAATAAAACCTAGCTGATGACTGCTTGCCCTCAAAGGTATATGATCTGACTAGCTTTTCCATGGAGTACGATATGGCCCTAGTCTACATTTAAGGTTTGTTTTCAAGCTTAGGTTGTTCACTGTGAGCTTAAGTTACAGTATCTTATGTAGGTAGAGTTTTTTTTCACTGCACTTTTTCAGTCTGTGCTATTACATGTTTTTTTCTATTACTGGGAATGAGAAGCAATTGGGAAGCTTGGCAGAGGCAATTGGGAGGCTCCCCCAGGACTACTGGGGCCGGCAGCTGATGCGGGGCGTCCCCTCTGGATTTGGACGGCCGATGGCGGACTCTGTATCAGAGGCCTTGAAACGGTCGTTTTAAGCGATGGGTATTATAAAGAGGGATGCATGCGGTTGTCAGAAGTTCGTGGACATTCGATTAGAAGGAAAGCCAGAATTGCACACTTAGATCTCGATTGGCCGGCTCAGCAGCAGCCTCTGTCCGAGTGCCTAGCGTGACGTGGGAACGAAATGGGGGGGAGCGATGCTGAGACAGGCGGCCAGGGGTCTGGAACGGCCTTCTTGGCTGTGAGACACGCAGGTTCAGCACCTACATTTTTCTGCTCGCCCTACCTGGGGCTTCATCAAATGAGGTTTCTGTTGCTAACTGATCTGGAAAGACAGGCTCTCCAGCAGGTTGCTCAGACTGTGTCTCACATACTCTTCTACTTTGTACATGGGTGCCTTCACAACAGAATATATGTGTAGTTCTTGTGGGAGATTAGTGATTCTCTCAGAATCAATAGCTTTCACCTTTTTCATTTTTCAGAGGATAGGAGTATATATTGGTGTGTGTGTGTGTGAGTATGTGTGTGTATATATATAGTCATATTTACAATAAATATATACACATATACATACATACATGTTTACTACACACACACAACCACACACACACACACACACACACACGTAAAATGTTATTTAAATGAGAAATGTTGCCATACAGGGCTTATTCATATATTTATGTGACTTAAATAATTGCCGATTCTTACCCATTTATACCTTAAAATAAATGTTTATTTAAGTTCTATTTAAGCAATGTAATGCATAATTCAAGTATCGTGCTCTTTGCACTAGCATGGTTCCTTCTGGTTTATGCAGCCAAACCTTTTTGGGGACAAATTCACTACTTCAACCGCCAAGCCCCCTGCTGTACTTCTGTGAACACACAGCACTTTTAAGCTGATCAGCGACTGGTCCGTTGAGGGAATCTTCAGTTTCTTGAAGCGTATTACATCAGAAACTCGGACGAACATCATTCTTTCATGTCCTTAGAGGAGACTTGGATTCGGGGCTATTACATCTAAGGCCTAAATCATGCATGCACATATTTAATACACAGAAACAAAAACAGATTGTGGTCAAAGGTGCCCATTGAAGTTGTGAAGCCTCTTGATGGAGATTAGTTTGCAATAATGCTAAATATGAAACACAAATAGAGACCCAATAAGTAGCCTGAATTCAAGAATATTTCAGGGAAAACCCTACTATATATTCTGTATATATTTCCATTTTTTACTGCTATGATTGCAATTATGCAACTTAAGTTCAGTAATCCAATGTACTCTTTCTAAATTCCTAGAAGACAGAGAAATACAATTATTTTATGAGTTATCAATCCTCCTTCTGGCTTCATAAAATGACCATTTCCAAAAGTAACACTCAGTGACTCTGAGGAGGACTTCATATTTCTTTTAAGACCCTTTAGCCAAACTGACGTTACAATGAGTCAAGTCAAAAGAAAAAGAAATAAGGGATTCTATCGGGTGCTATTTCTTAACAATGTGGGGGCCTGTCTCTCTGCTTTCAATAACCAGTTAAGGTCGCGGTGATCCGGAGCCTTTTGTGGGAAGTGTAAGGTCTTGAGGGATAGAGCGACGGTGTGCTCTGTTTGGAGCACCTGTCTGTCACAGAGGTTTAACAATTCAATCAGAAAAAGTCACTGATGCGCTATTTAGCTACCCTGGTATTACCGCTCATAATTAGCAAAGTTAGCCGGCATTGTTACCTGCCTTCCAGCATCCTGACTGGCTGCCCTCTTATCTAATTAATTCCCCAGCAGTCCTCACGTTTCCTGTCTCCTCTCCTGTAGGTCACCTCTGTCGATGAAATACGTGCCGGCTTGGTTTAATAAAGGATGTAATTGCTGGAGTTCAGCGTCACTGTCGTTTTTATCCGGTTAAATAAGTTTTAATAATTAAGGGACTCCTTGAGGGATGAAACCGCTCACTGATGAGATGGAGAATAAGGCTTGGGGGGTGTGTTGGGGGGAAGGTGGAGGGTAATTGACAGCTCATCACCGTACTTTTTGTTTCTGCAGTGAGGCAAAGTTAAATTATATGTTGGCGATGTTAATCCGAAGAGGTACAGAATGTAGAGACTTTGGGGTCTGGGAACGGATGTTTCTCAGGTAACTGTTATTGATTCTGCCTAGTTCTATCGAGCCTGGAATTTCTATAACCATGGTACAGAAGCTAGCCCCACCTGCACACACACACACACACACACACACACACACACACACACACACACACGCACACAGCTTAGCTGTGAAGTCAACCAGAAATCTCAATCTTTTCACTTCTTGTCAAAGTTTGTCCTGCACTGCTGACATGACAGCACAGTAATCCTGGTGACGCGTTGATCTTACCCTAAGACGCATCTTCAATTGAGCAGCGATGAACCAGTAAACCTCTCAGGTCACCTTTACACAAAGAGAAATCAAAGAAACATACAACTATTTTGACTTATCATCCACGATTAATATTATTCATAACAATAATTTGAACCCCAACAGGTCAGTTTAAGACCATGTTAAGCGGCATTTCAGGTAAGTTTGAATTGTTTGCAAAGAAATTGCTTTTATGGATCTAAATATAGTTTTGTTGAAAGCCTGTCGAATGGTTTCTGTGCTATTTCAACACACCTAACAGAGGCATGACATTTCAATGATTTACTATATTACACTCTATTATGATACTGTATTATAGTCTATCTTAGCTAATTGGTGTGACCAAAGAAATTGGAAGCAATACAGGGATGATTTCGAGTGGCATCTTCCGTCTCCAGACTAAAGATAGATCCGTGATAATAGCTTTCCGTTCTCCATCAGTAAGTTGCTGTTTAGGAAGAATCTCTCGAGCTCCCTGATTGTCCATCGTACACAGCATTCTGACTCTTTACTCCTGAAATACTTGCGCTCTCCACCCACTGAACGCTCTTCTGGGCACACTTTTCCATTCCCGCTCTTTTAAGGCATCCCCAGTTAACCTGGGACTATCAAATAGGCAGACCCTGTTTCAGGACTAGTGGCCAGTAGGAGCCAGTTGCATAGCTAGATATTCGGGGGGGGGGCTGACAAAATGGCACCTTTGGCCCCATACCTCCATACATTATCCATGCCCCTTCTGTGTCCCTGGTAGTGAATGTTATGAACAGGCTTATAATGCGGCAAGTAAAAAAAAAAGAACATGTTGCAGTTTACTCAGCACAAGTAGGCTATCCATCCATCCATCCATTATCTTCTGCTGGATCCGAGGTCGGGTCGCGGGGGCAGCAGTCTCAGCAGGGAAACCCAGACTTCCCTCTCCCCGGCCACTTCATCTAGCTCCTCTGCGGGAATCCCGAGGCGTTCCCAGGCTAGCCGAGAGACATAGTCCCTCCAGCGTGTCCTGGGTCTTCCCCGGGGCCTCCTCCCAGTAGGACATGCCCGGAACACCTCACCCTCAATGTCCTGGCTGCGGCTGGAAATTCTGTCCGTAAAAGTTATGAACAGAATCGGTGACAAAGGGCAGCCCTGGTGGAGACCAACTCTCACCGGGAAAGAGTCAGACAATGCAGACCCAGTTCTGGCACCAGTTGTACAGCGACCGAACAGCCCTTATAAGGCAGCCCGGTAACCCATACCCCTGGAGCACTCCCCACAGGACTCCCCGAGGGACGTGGTCGAATGCCTTCTCCAAGTCCACAAAGCACATGTAGACTGGTTGGGCAAACTCCCATGCACCCGGGTCTGGGCGAGGGAAAACGTAGATCCGTGTTTTTACTCGTCATAAGTTAGCTCCTGGGATCATTGGAACACACAAACCCCTCCACCACGATAAGGTGTCGGCTCCAGGAGGGGGCCAGTAGGCTAGTAGGCCCAAAATAAGCCTGAGCGATGTTCAGCGATGTTCAGCAATGTTAATGGCCAGCAACAAAGGGCCCAGGCAACCAGGAAGGTAGATGTGCTCATCTTCGTGACGGGAAGGAACCAAACAAACATCTGCACATCGAAACATGTCACCATTAAGGGCTGGCGGCCAGAGTTAATTTTTCACTAAAGTCCAGGGGCAGCTTAGATTGCACCATTTAAAAAAAAAAAATCATAACATTTTTCATAAAAACAAAACTGAAAACAGTACAGGACAGATCATGGTGATACAAGAGAATCCCTTTTTTCTGTTTAATGGTTTCCAGCATTTTAACAACCAGTTTACTAAATAAATATATGTGATATGAAATATGTCTGTGTGTATATCACACTTAAAGGCTGAGGGGGAAGGACAGACAAAGGTCAGAGCATGGCAGATTCACCGGGAAGAAGGTCTGAGCAAACAGCAAAGGGAACAGAAGTAAATGACCCAGAATGGAGAGGAAAGCAGCGGACCTTCTGAGGGGGCCAGTAAATATCTCTGTAGCAGCCTTTTCAGATGGGTTTGTTCAATTTGAATCACTTTTAGTCACCTAGAAAACCACCCCAAAATGTGTTTCATTTCAACCTGTCAATTACATACAGAAATGGCACACAAAGGGTATTTTTAATTGTCCAGAAAAACCACTAACAATTTCAGACAAATGCTGCTATTCATATCAGGTGATGTATCATCTGGGCAACTCGGCAGTATTTAGGGTCTTAGTTTGAACCTTTTCTACAGTGTTTTATCACCCAAGACATTTCATGTTAGGAACCACTTTCGAAATATTATGACTTTATTTAAGGGCCAAATGAGGCCCCTTTTCACACTTTCTTTGAACTATCCATGGTAACACCACAGAAACGTTATCTGCATTTTCTTTAAAGAAATCCAGCTGTCAGTGTATCTTATAATACAGGACATTAACACGCTGTACATCCATTGTAATCAAACTTTAGGACAGACCTATCATTTTGAAGTACACCTTTACCATTTTAAAGTAGCTTTACATAGATTAGATAATATAAAGTGAGGTGCATAATGTAAAGGTAAAATTAATCCACTCTAAATGACCTAACCTGTTATTTAAATGAGAAATGTGAATATCTAGGGCTTAATCAGCTCAAAAACCTAATTTATATGTAGACCCTGTAAAGGTGATTGATTCCTGGATTTATTGGGGGTTGGGGGGGCAAAAACAAAAGATAGGAACTGCAAAAAGTGTAAGCATGAGTGAACAGCAAGAGGAACAGAAGCGAATGACCCAGAATGGAGAGGAAGTCAAGTCAAGTCAAGTATACTTCTATAGCACATTTACAGCAGTTGTAGCGATGCACCAAAGTGCTGTACAAGGATCATAGAAGAATCATAAAAAGCAATAAAAAATAAGCAAAGAAGCAACAACAACAGACATAAATGGAAATAACTTAAAAAGTCCGGAAAGGCGATCGAGAACAAATAAGTTTTAAGCCCAGATTCAAAAGCGGAGGTAGGAAAGCACTCCACCTGCTGAGAGGGTCAGTAAATATCTCTGTAACAACCTTTTCAGGTGAACTCGTAAAGTCTGATAAAGTATGCTAAATACTGCTACTTCGTCCAGATGATACAACCCCTGATAAGAATAGTAGCATTTGTCTGAAATTGTTAGTGTTTTTTCTGAACAATTAAAAACACCTTATAAATACCTTTACTCATGACACATTTTCTTAGAACAAAAGTAAATTTCTCAAATATTTGTGTTCTGCAATATTTTTGTTCTGACTAATGCAGGAGGTATATAAAAATGACGAGAGTGACGGTAAGTCTGTCTGACGTCTTTCAAAAATATACAGAAATATCTGATTCATATTTACAACTGATTTGTATATTTTGAGCAACTTTTGCACTCTATCCCTGACTGTATTGCATAAATAAATCTGTTAGGTAGGATTTCACCAGAGGACTGACATTAGTGAAGGTGTCCTGGCCAAAGAAAAAAAAAAGGAGCGTAGAACGAGAACAAGATGGACCTATCATTCTCTAAGTGAGATTAATATGCCACAGCCCTCCCACAGATCATATCGAATTGGTCTCATCTACTCAAACTGCTGGCAGATCTTCATGTCACCTCAGAATCCGGTGCCAAAATGATTAAAACTAAGCCCCCTTGTGGGGGATCTTCACACCTCGATTATTCTGTACATTATAATGAAGTTGTGGGTGTCTCTGTTTAGGAGGTTCCTGCACCATTACTCCTGCACCTGTGCCTCCCATCAGGGGACACTGGGTTGACCCAACAATTTGAAATTACATATTAAAGAGCAATAAAAACATTATAATTTTAATTGAATTACCCTAAAGTAACTGCTTTAGTAATGTAGTGGGTAGTAGTGAGAATAGCCCATTAATTGTTTGAATTACATAATGTTCTTTTATTAGTGTTAATGTTATGTTATTAATGCAATATGAGAAAAAAAATCAAAAGCAGGTTAAAATGGTAGGCTGTGAAATGTAGTGAGCAAGTGTAATGGCATGACTGGAAATTCTAAATATGTATAAAACTCTTTTCCAGAATATTTCTCTCCTATCCCCTCAAAGCATGCTTTGTCTCCCTCATTTGGCATATTAAATTACTCAATAGCAGTTTTACCCTGCCCATGACGTGGGCTATAGAAAGAGATAATGTCAGGTACAGCAGGCGCTTGCGGTTTAATAACTTTTTTCCCCGTGTCCGTTTTCTGGAAAGAGATTAATGGCGCACGCTGTCTCACTGCCTCCTTTTCATAATGGAGAAAAATGAGCAAATTAATTTGGCATTTCTGCAGCTCACCTTGTCGTCTGTACCAATGATTTTGAATTTTCTTGCTAGTTCATTTCTCCCCTTTTGCTACGGCTGTACTCCCTGCTAGTGTGTGTGTGTGTGTGTTTGTGTGTCTGTTTCTGTGTCTGAGAGACAGACAGAGAGAGAGAGAGAGAGCGTATAATGAGGTGGCTTTTTAGAAACAGTGGAGATGTTTCCCAACAGAAACATGGTGGAGAATCACCACGTCTGTCTGAACCGCTGCCTGATTGAGATACAGAAACAATCAAGCACGCCCTTGAATCCCATGAAAGGAAGAGAGCGTGAGTGTTGCGGTGTTCGCTCAACAGGGGAGCTGAACTTAGAAGACCTGACCTGACACTGCCAAACCTTGGCGTGATGAGGAACAGCAGAGCTGACTAATCCAAGGCTCAAAACATTGCAGGAAAAGTAATTTAAGTTGGTATGAATCACTGTGAATCACATTTGCATGGAGGAGTTGCAAAGTCATTTTTCTCCCTTCGACTAAGGAATCTGGTGCTGGCTTAGGGCACGACCGCATGAGTGTTTGGATAGCTGATAGTCGATATGATGCAAATATTCATCCGGGTGCATCCAAAGCGTGCATGCTAAAAGGCTGCATGTGCAATGACATTTCATGTCAGAAATTAACACGAGGCATCATACCTCAATAGATGCATAAACCCGACCGGCTTACTGGGATGCGGGTATCAGGAGACCACGAGTAGTAATAAACACTATGGCAGAAGGTTAATCTTGACGGCAGAATGACCTTTTTATTTTATGCCATACACTTTATAAATGCCATGCCGTTATCATCACGTCTTTTTTGAATAGGATAATCTTTACACAATGTCTGACGTTCTTTCCAGGTTGACGGACAGATCCCCGGGGAAGAAAAAGAATCAGGCGACAAAACTTGCAATCCAAGATGGAAGGGCTTCCAACCGATTTAGTATATGAAAGAAGCAGTTACTGTATAGCCATGAAGAACAGCTTTTAATGGCCGCTATAAATAGTGTAATTTCCACCGGCACCTGAGCAATCATTGCCGAAGCTTTAATCAGAATCTTTAATCCTCTAATGAGGACAACGGCCCAATTAAGGCCCCCGTTATCATGATTAATGCAAAGCTGAAATGGAACTAAAAGCGGGTGGATGTGAGAAGATGCCGGCGGTAGGTGACGGGGAAACCTGACAGAAACGGGGCCGGATGGGAGATAAGAGTCAAGGTTTTCAGACAGTTGAGTCACCTGAACTTTAAATGAGCAAATTGCTTCTTTAATGAGATGTTTGCCTTCGGTTGACGGTACGAAGGAGGCCAGCTCGCCAGCAGCTCATTTGTTTCTGGCTTGGAAAATTCCTGAGTCTGGAAGAAAAGGGCTGGCGTGATACAGGGAATCATTAGCACGGTGTATTAAACACCGGCACACCTGCTTCCAGGGCGATGCTGAAACAGGCGATTTACTGAATTATAAATATCGTTAACGCGTGTGGTCATTAGATTCCTGTTGCAGAGCACAGAAAAATGCAGGGAACAGGGGGGTGTAAAGTTGCGGTTTCTGTCTCGGGACGACTGCTGCAGGTGGGGCAGTGGCTTCAGTGGGCGGCCGCACGCACCAAGAATTGGGGGCCTGAGTGACACCCCCCCCCCCCAGCTCTGTTTGAGTGGAGTTGTCTTGTTTTCCCCATGCTGTGTGTGGGTTTCCTCAAACAGTCCAAAGGCATGTAGTTAGGCCACTCTGTGTCTCTAAATTACCCATGGTGCCCCAGAGCACCCTGCCTTATGCTTTGCGTCTACAGGGACGGGTTCCAGGCTCCCTGCGGTACTGTACTGCATAAATGACTTTGAAGATGGATAATAATAGTCATTCATGCTACAGTGTAAGTGCAAAAGTGCAAAATATGTAAGGTTAATGAGCAGATATTAATGTGCAAAGTTTTGGATGGTTAAAAGCGGGGAATACCTTACAAAAGACTTCATATTAAACTGGAACAACTGTGCTGATTTGTAATTATCAGGACTATTTCTCATATAAAAAAACTTTTGTTTTTTTATCATTTGTGTTAATACCAATAAATTGATGATGAACTGATTCTATGCAAATCTCACTCCATCTGACTTCATGGAGTCAAATAAGCCTTCATTTATAATTAATGCAGTTAACTAATTTAATTAATCTTTTAGCAGTTACACTGGTAGATGGGTGCAGTAAGAAAAATTAGAGCCTCAGTATGTGCATAGGGCATATAAGATTGTGTTGTCAGAATCAATTAGTAGCCAGTCTACCTATTAGGGTTTGTCTAACCTGGGCTTGATCATGTGACAGCTGCAAGTTCTACTGAGGAACTTGGTCTGTTCGCAGATGGTTATAAGGGCCCAAAAGTCCGCAGCTGGGTTGCTTTTCATTCTCAAGTACATGCACCTGTCTCAGATGAGCAGGGCTCGTAAATCCTAAGCCGGTGAGGTAGACCTCTAGCATTTTATGTTATCAAGGACAATGCATATTCAATTTCCCATGCACGCTGTCGCGCTGTATACATCAGTCTACATTTCGCACTCCTTGTAAATCTACTGAAAGTGCTTTTCTGCATGAGTCTTATTTCCAGTACCACAATTGAATACGCTGCTGGTAATAAATGAGACGGGTGGTGGTGGGGGGGGGGCAGATAATTGGCTGAATTCTGCCTAAAACATTTCGGAGCTTGTGGAGTAATAGCAGCGGAGGGTTGAGTAGAGGACCCGGATCGCGGCTGTATTGGAATGTATCTCCGGCCCCCTCCCTCTGTCACCTTTTGTTGGGCTGGGGTGACGACTAACCATTTCTGATGTAAAGCGATCTGTGGCTCAGCTTTCAGTGCACACGGGCCCTTATGAGGTGCTATTCCGGGTTTAAATCGCCACAAAATTAGAGCGAGGAAGAAAAGGGACCAGGGAGTTCGTGCGCGGCTGTCAGGTGGCCGTTTTCTAGAAGTCTCTGGCTCCTTCATTTGGAGTTTATTGATGTCTCTGGGCCACTTGTCTTCGAGTGGTTACAGACCTACAATAGGAGCTCCCTTTGCCTTTTGGCAAGAAAAAGAAAAAAAAAGATTAATTAGTTTAATTAAAGAAAGTAAGTGCTAATTGAAAGTCTTGGCGCAAAAACGTCAGTGTGCTCAACAGTTGGCAAGCTACGTCATTACATCAACTCCGATTCTTGTCATGTTCCCAGATGCACAACAGGCATGAAGTGTTTTTAATATTCACATCAGCTGCCAGTGACAGTGTTCTCGGAGTGTGTTGCCAAACAGGTGCACATTACCTTACCCAGAATACCTTTTGTGGGCGTGCTCTATAATTTTCTGCCTTGCTAGGCTGCTATAGGTAGATATTGTATGGCTTTCCTAGGAAGGGGGGGGCTTCTTTGAATTCTGCATATGGCTGCTCGATTCTACACCTGCCCCAGAGCGCATCTGGCCTTCATAATCACAAGAAGCCTCAATGCCCCCATCTTCTCTGGGACATTGAGCGGTGAGGCATCTCAGATGAAGTGGATTGATGACCACAGGTTCTCGTGGGGGGGGGGGGGGGGGGGGGGGGGGGGGGGGG
>JAODUD010000062.1:27709370-27730741 GCA_026784285.1 Stomatorhinus walkeri
TCGGCGAGGCAGGCAGGGCAGGGCAGGCAGGGAGGCTGAGGGAGGCAGAGTCGGCGAGGCAGGCAGGGCAGGGCAGGGCAAGCGGGAGACAACAGACAAGAGAACGCTCAGTACTGCACATGATCATGCCAACAATACTTCGCTAAGTGCTTCGAGTTATCTCTGTTTAAGTAGTGGAGTGATTAGGAGGTAATCGCATGTTGCCCCCCCCGCCCCCCACCCCCCACTGGGTGTGACAGTAGGTTTTATTTTCTAGCTTCATATGGGGGTTAGTCACAAGGGCTGGACTGTACAGAAGAGACAAGGTGGCCATGACTGATTATATACCACAATTTGCACGGAAAAACATCATGATCCATGCCACTTACTAGAGCTACAAGCAAACGTAGCTGATAAAGATCATTTTGTTTTTATTTAGTTCAAACTGCAACTGTTTTGCCAGTGATGGGAAAATCAGTTTGAGCCTGTAAGCTCTGTGGCAATATTCTTTCATTGTGCTCATCAGATCTGTATTTTATGCGAAAGCAAAGTCTTGATGACTTCTTTTTTTCCGTCCGATGAATTCGTCATCACAAATGCCAGAGGTGCAGTTGCCATGATTAAAGCCTGATCTCATTGAATTAGAGAGGCATTGTAACATCAAAGTCGTCGGATTCCGAGAGAAAGAGAGAGAAAATACAGGTAATAAAAGGCTTTGCTGGGAGTGAGATCTTGTTCCCGCTTCGAGATGCGGGGGCGTCGCCGAGGACCTCGGTACATGAAGCTGCCGACATAAATTAGAATTTCAGAGTGAAGGGGGGGAAAGTTGCGAGTGAAAGGCACCCAACACGGCTGTTCAAATGTGTTGACAGAATCGTCAGCCGACAACAGCGTCAATTGTAGTGATCTTCCTGCCTGGAACAGCGTTTACAAACAGGAAACAATATTTCACAATAGCCAATTATTTAACTGACTGATGCAATCTATAATCATGATCCCTTAACTGATGTAAAATTATATTCATAAACGGATAATAAAAATAATGCGGAACTTCATAGGATGCTGTTTTGAAGTTTTGTAAATGGCACAGTCACATTAGCATTTCAGATGAAAATATTCTATAAATACAGCCCATCAATAACTGAAATATCACAGGGCATTACTAAACAGTAAGCTTGTTTACAGGGAATGAACATTCAAAAGCTTTCAAAGCAAACCTCCCCAAAATAAAAAGGAAATATAAATGTCATATATTTAGGCAAACTAGCCTAATCTGTGTTTGTCCCACATCTGCATATCAACTAAATCCACAGAGTTAATGTTTGCTTCGTTGCGGTTTCTGGGTTCCTTCTTCGCGTATTTTTTCACAAGTAACAACCTGCTCCAGGTCCTTCATCACGTACAGGGAAGCCGAACAGATCTTTGCCTTCTTCTCATGCATTTTTTAATCGTTCTGCTGTATATTTCTTTAGAGGGTTTTGATACTAGAGAGATGCACATTCACACACTTGGTTGAAATTGGTAGGACAAAATAGGCGATAGCATCACGTGTGAGAACACGGAGGGCAAAAGGTTCACATACCTTGGTTGATTATGCTGAGATCAGAATTCCTACATTACAAAAAAAAAAACCTCGGGAAAGCAGTGTAAACTATGCTCTCTGAGAAAGCAAATACAGATAAAAAAATAAAGGTTATTAAAAAAATGACAAAGATCATAACCAAAGTTCCATAATGCAAATTCATGAAAGCAGTTAAGCTGCAGATTCAGTCTTCTAACATGCAACCATTGTTCAACCTGCTTATCCTACTGGGTTGCGGGGGGTCCAGAGCCTAACCCAGAAGCAATGGGCATGAGGCAGGGAACAACCCTGGATGGGGTGCCGGCCCATCACAGGGCACACTCACGCCTCATTTACTCACACATGCACAATTCAGTAACTCCAATTAGCCTCAGCATATCCTTGGACTGTGGGGGGAAACCAGAGTACCTGGAGGAAACCCCATGATGACACGGGGAGAACATGCAAACTCCACACATACTGTATGTAACCCAGGTGGAGATGTGAACCCAGGTCCCAGGTGACAGTGCTAACCACTGCACCACCATGTCTCCCCAGTCTCCTAACAGTAACGTTTAATCATGGTACAGGAAGCAGAATGCAAAACTTTAGGACGTCATAATGTCTGGAGAAAACAAACATCCCCAGCATTTTCTCACCTTTTGCCCCCTCTCACTCTGTATTCAAAATCCTGCCTCCACAATCTTTTCAACAACATAAATTTCATAGTATTAAACTGTCCCACCCAGGGTTGCCAACTCTCATGCATCTGGTGTGATGCTTATGATTTCATACTCTTATGCAAGAATTCTTACAGCAAATCCTAAAGTTATCTACATGAAAAGCATTGGGGCAGTTTGCAAACCTTACAGACTACATAAAAGGTAGTAAAACTGTTACATACACGCAAATGTGTGTGCATGTGTGTGCAGACTTGTCTCGAATTGAAAATCTCATGCCGACCAGCTGACCGAAGCCAGTGCAACCACATGTAACGTTTCACAAAATACCTGCTTGGATTCTTTTTCTTTCACTTGAACTAAACTATTGAGTGATTTTGTGTGATGTTAATGGGTCCCCCGTGTATATCAGTCAGTTTGGAAACACAATTGATTCCTTCTCTTTTGGGGGGGAAACAGATGCTGTGGGAAGGATTTATTGTTCTCTGTTGGAACAATAGGTGAGAAGAATTAAGGCAGACAAGATGAAGAGATGCAATTTGGGAGCACAACAGATGATACGGCAGCGTTGGCTTCACTTAAAAATAAAGAAAAAAGCCCCTCGCTATGTCCCAGGAAATTCCACTAACCTCACTGTCAAGGCCTCTATCAGACGTGCGGCGGGTGGGGGGGTCGGAAATGAGGAGTAAGAGTAATAGGCTGTGGCAGAGGAGAGAAGTCAGGAGACGCGGCAAAATTAGGGAAAGGGGAAGAAACTGAAAAAGGTGGATTGTGGGTGAATGACTTTGCCTCCAAGACCCTACTGGTGAGTAGTATTATTAGCATATTGCTATCTTCCGTATGGTCCACAGTATTCCATCCTGGCTGTCTGGTTTAGATCAGATTCCAATTTAAGATAAAAGCAGGGCTCACACCATCCTTGTCATTATAGTGATTAAAGCTGTTCCTGCTAAGTATAGTGCTGCTTGATATCGAGGCTGGAGAATAAATCTGCGTCTCAGACCGGGGGACCCCAAAAGTGAATTCTGTGTCATTTTTCTTGTTTTGACTTTTGATCAGGTGGTTTTTTGTGGATGATTTATAGTAAGTCATGTAGGATTTTAAAGATTTTATATTATGGTTTATGGCAAGGGGGGCATTTCTGGAATCAAATTATGTTTGGTGTCCTATTCATAGCTATGACAGAGGCCTTTTTGGCCTCAACCAGTACCTAAGTAGCAAATTGTCTGGATTTTTAATTTACTCGATGTTTGGAGTGGGTTATCTGGGATTTTCACACTTGAGCTGGTTTCTTCATCTTGTTGCACACCCAAATATTAGATTACAAGATTTCCCACCCCTTCAATGCAATGAGCCCAAACTCTGTCTTGTGATTTCTTTACAGACTGGGTTACATTTCATAGCCCAATAATGGGCTGTTTACTCACATGGCCGGCAGACGGAATGTGCGAAACCTGATCAATGAGTACTGTAATGACTATGCGAGGCTAGTACTGTGCAGTAAACAGTTCATTTAACCATTAACCAAGCGGTTTTCCGCAGTCAAGGATACACATATCGTTTGCTCAAGTAAAATAGGATTCCAATTGCAGACAAAAACCACTTTGCTCTTTCATGAAGCGCAGATCAATGTAGGGAAAAGTCATGATACAGACCGATCAGATTCAGTGACTACGGGGCGAATATTAAGCATTAGCAGCAACACCCAAAGCGATTCTTCTTATGAGTGTCATGCTGTCTTTTGAAGAGAAGTGCCCTTGTCACAGTGTGGGACTTGGCTGGGCTGGTCTTGATCTCCTGTCTGAGACCGCTATTTGCACCAAACGGATGTTTTCCGACATTGTGTAACCGACACGACGAGCGCGGAACAAAAGCGCCGCGGAATCTCATCTCTGGTTTTTTACAGGCTCCGTCTCGCTGAGGCGCAGAGACGCCCGCTGCCCCGTGTCACCGATGATGAATGTGGCGCGGCGTAAACGAGGCACGGCTCGATTTAAAAGCCTTTGTGCTGCGGCGTGACCATCCGTTCCCTGGCCACCCGGCGCCTTTGTGCTAGGCCTCTTGCTCTGGCGCGTGGGTGATGAAACACCGGCGCAATAGCCGGACGCCACGAAGCGTCTAGGGCATCTTAACGCACCAGATTTTGGGGCGGAGCCAGATGGCACGGGACAGAGGCCGACGGCGAGAGAGGAAGACGGAGTGTGAGCCGCGTGGCATGATCCTCACCTGTGGTGCTGTTAAATGTGCCCGTCGCATGTATATGGTACAGTTATGCAAGGGCCAGTGTGTGGCCTTATTCCAAAGTTTTCCAGTTATGAGTCAAATGAATATGAGTCCAAAGTGTCCTGCTAGCAGCTGTTACAATCCTTGTTACAATTACAAAATTATTTCAGACATGTTTGACAAGTTAGCCTACAGCGTAAATTAGATTTTTAATGAATTGTTCTTGCCTATTTGCATCCGGTGGTGATTAACGCAAAAGGCATCCTTTGACCAGTCTTGAGGGGGTATGTGGGCTTAATTTTCCCTCCATGGCCTCAGATGTGACCTTTTATTCTTTTCTATTCAAATTTAGTGCCTCTCCACTTCACTCAGCTAATAGCTGAAGCAAAACATAAGGAATGAAGAGTTATTCACAGAAATCTGGGTGGTACCCAAATTCTAAGAAGTATGGTTCTTAGTTGAAAAAGAACACTGTTCATTTACTTATGCATTTATGCACACAGCTGGGGAGTCCACGGTCAAGGGCACTCCAAAGTGGACCAATTCGTGTGGTGGCTCATGCTGCCTTCTCCCGCTTTCTCCCTGCCTGGTCTCGAGTGAAGAGTGACCTTGAGCTCCGAATCAAGCCACTACGTGCAAACGAGGATCCACCAGAGGTTCTCAGAGGACAGCCGGTGTGCTGGCTTGAATCGATCGCCGCCGCTGTTTTGGGTATCGTGTCGGAAAACCCGGTGGTGATAAACGCCTGCGGAAAGTCTCCGAAACTGAATTTTAATCAAAAGTACAATTTCTTTTGAGAACCCTTCTCAGACAGGTTAGCATATGCATATATCTCAGGCATGTGACTAGACGCCCGCGGTTCTGCTCTTAAAACAGCGTTTTGTTATCAGAAGAGCTATGGGAGCAGAAGCACGACTGAAAGAGCTGGGAACGAATATCCGACCGTCTGTTTCCTCACCAAAACCCTGAACTGTCCTCGAAGCTAATGGGCAGTCATGATTTTTTCTGGCTCCATCTCCCCATCCACTTAATAGCAATCCTGACTCCCCCCCCCACCCTTAACCAGGGCATCTTCACTTCTTCTTATAAAATCCAGCAAGCTGGGTTGAGTGGGCTGGGATTTCACGACAGACGGATTGATAGAACTCCAGATTTATCTGCATTTCCGTCAAGCCCTCTGTCAGTAGTAATTTCAGCCTGTGTCTGCTCTTTAAAAACACCTCATCCGTCAGTACGATTCTTCTCACTACATCTCTTCTGTGTTTTCTGTCATTCCCACTCTTACACAAGACTTATTATTTATTGATTTTCAAAGCATGTATTTACGTTTTGTAATTATACAATACAAATAACCTCCAAGTATACATAGCTCCCACTGCTAGTTGATGTCATTTTCCCTTTGGTAAGACACAAACTGTAAGATTATATTTTGAATAGTCAATATCAAATGCTGACAAAGATTTTAGAGAAAGGGCCAGGTCAGTGAAGATGTTCAATTATAAATACACATATATATATATCACACAGGCCACTACTGCAGCTTTCAAAAAATATGTGCTTGCGGTATGATTTTACTTTATCTACAAACTGAAAATCGTCAGTACTGTCTGTCTCATATCAGTTTCCAGATATGTCAAACCGACATACCTGCTCTGTAATCTCTGGGCCACTGCATATGTGAATCGAACTGTAGTGGATTTTGCCTTTAATGCAGTGTAACATTGCTGACAGTTGTTGACGGATGTATTAAGGGTGGACAGCAGTACTTTAAGGGATTGACTGTACAGCCTGTGGGCTGATATGAGAATCGGGGCTTTCATAGGAAAACACAATTGTGTTCTGTTGCATCAGAAATGGAAATGTTCAGCTATTAAAATGTGAGGCAGTTAATAACATCTTTGCAAAACTCTCCAGCAGAATTACGAAGCTTCCTGATTTCAAAACAAGGCAAACTTAATCTACGCTACATTTTCGTTTTTCATAACATTTTCCTTCAGTACTTTGTTGCATTTAAATTTATGCCCAGAGGTAATTATATGTACTGCGTATAAAAAGCTCTCTTCTGCCAGACGTGTTTGCTTAAGGGAGGTTTTGTTCTCCCCTGCTATTCTGCTTCTTGTAGTTATGAGAACTTATTGGGAATCCTGAGTAAACAAGAGACGTGTTGCTTCACACGCCCTGCATACAGGCTGATATTCCTCTGCTGAGAGATGAAGCAGACCCTTCCTATCGATTCCGCAAACATCCAGCATCACACAACAGAATACAGTCCCTCTGTGAGAATTTAAGTGTGCTCTACACAACTGTACACGTGTCGCACACGTAAACACACACGTGTGTTGGAATCCTCTGGCCCCCAGATCCTGTTGGGAGCCGTCTCGGGCTTGTCTGCCGACAATTCATCAGTAGGCTCCTCGGCTCTCCCCGGTTAAGGTTGCGTAACTCACCCCCGTTGCAATCCCTCCCCCCCCATCTCCCACTCCGTGCCTGTGATACGCGGCTTTGTAGCAGAGCCGACGAAATTAGTTTTACCTGGGGGAGAAGGTGCCGGAAAGTCGCCACGCTGTGACTCGCGGCGCGCCTCGTCTAACGCGGTATAGAAATCGCTTTTTTAAAATTGACTGCAATCCGGGGGCCTTCTCCGCCGCCCCGCGTCAGCCCCCCCCACCCCTCCAGGCCCCCCCGGCCGCTCCGAGGAATATCCTTGACACGTTTTAAAGGGCGACCAAAAATATATAAATAAAAAACGAAGCGTCTGCTCCTGACGTCGGAGTGCCGTCGGGAGAAGGAGGCTGTCATTCATATCTGCCTTTTGGATGCTGCGTCGGGTCACACCTGTTTAATCCGAATTTAGCTGCACTGCTCATTTTTTAATGCCATTCGTTTTTTTTCTCTCCCCCTTTCGTTCGTTCTCTCCTTTTTGCAGCTGTCTTTCTGCTTTCTGCTAGTTGGCTGCTGGCGATTGTTTAATCAGAAAGAGCCGCAGCCAGCACAGTATCTTTGATGTTTTATAACGCCCCCCTGAAACCCCCCTGCAACACACAGACGCAATATGCCTGCCCTATTTCTGTGTGCCCCCGCTATGCGCCGTGTAGAGGGAGCCCAGATGCGCTAGGGATTGATCTCTCCCATCCTCCCTCTCATGGGGGATGCTTGTGAAGATGGGCGATAGCGCCTTATTACTTGGTGGACCATCTTGTGACATCGAAAAAAAAAAAAACAGATAAACTGCAGATTCAATCAGATACTGATGCCATATACCACACAGACGGAACCCGAACTAAGCCTGAATTCACAAAAACACATACTGCATATTAATCGTGCCATTTATAATCATGTAATTGGCTAAGAAATGATAGATGTAAAAGCAATAACACTATAAAATGTGGCAAAACAAATAAACTTAGTCTTTTTTTATATTTCTGAAAATAGCACACAAAAAGCAAAACAAAGGAATATTACTTTTCCTATTAATCATTGTGAATTCATTAATTCTCTAAGGCCAGTAGTTTCACGCTGTACATAATATTTTTCTATAAACCATATGGAATAATTCATATATATAATAACTACAAGGTTCATTACAACAAAGTTTGGACTGTCCCATTTTAAATACCTATTATTGATGCTATGTGTTTAAGTAATGTTGCAATATGCTTCAGGAAAACAGAATTACATAAATCTCACTGGACCTGTTGTTTATAACACTGAGCATGTGCTTCATCAAGCAGTTTGTACGAATCAGCAAAACAAATGTGCCAGAGTATATCTGCAGACAGACTCAGCCAGAATATCTGCAAGATAAGTTCAAATTTGCCTGGGCACTATTTGACTTTATTTAGTCGGTAGTTAACATGTGTAAAGTTTGTTAGTGGTTTTGACTTGCATCCATTTTCTGTAGCTGTTTGTCCCATTCAGGGTCATAGGGATCCAGAACCTATCCTGGAAGCTACGGACACAAAGCAGGGTATGACCCAGGATGGGGTACCAATCACAGGGCACACTCACACCCATTCACACCTACAGGGAACCGCATGGTGACTCCAGTTCAATGCAGCATGGTTTTGGACTGTGAGGCGAAACCTTAGGGAGCCCCTTGATGAGACCAAGGGAGCATGCAGACTCTACACACATGGAGCCATGGCAGAGACTCTAACTCTGGTTCCCAGTCATGGGAGGCCACAGCGCTAACCATTGTGCAACATTGTTATGACTTATTAACCTCCCCCCGTGTTACGACTTATTCTTATATATACTTTTATTATATATTGACATGCCAGTTTACCTTTTGTGTTCCATATGGCTCTGTGTTTGTGCCATGTGCATATTCTCCCTGAATTTGTCTGTTTCCTCTTGGTACTCTTGGTGAGTCCTACAGCCCAAAGATGTGAGCATGGGTGACTTTGTGTCTCTTGCAAGCTCATATCATGTGAGTTTTTGCCTCCTCCGCGGACAGGTTTACCCGTATGGGTCGTTCCCTGCATTTTTGGCCTGCGTTTCCTCGGATATACATGTCTGAGGTTATTGCACTGCAGCACCATGTAATCGTGCCGCTGCTGTACCCTGAAACTTGTGTATGTAGCTGGTTATGAAGTCCAGAAGGGGCATTATATTCTGCTAATTGACACCCCGAAGTTTCGGGAGAGATAAATCAGAACATACATTGATGGCAGAGCCTTCGAAAAGCGTAGAGAGACGGGAGATTGCTGGCCCTCGCTTTCAGATGCCGGACAGGACTGAGTGTCCCTCGACATGGGTGATGTCAGAAATCGCTCCATTCCTTTTTCTCAGACCAATCTCCTCGCTATTCCCATTCATGTACCAGCTCCTGATCAAAATCGAAATTTTTGACCAGTCAATCCCGCTATCTTTGCAGAGCCACATGGTCATCTTATCAGTAATCCTTTCAGGAAAAAAGGGACGAGAAAATTGAAAATGCAAACAGTCGTTCTTTCTCTTTTTTTCAGCATTTGGCTGAGAATTGTTACAACGTAATTATCCTCTTAATTGTAAAATCTGATATTTCGGGTGTGTCTTTTTCCCAGTGTCCCTACCCAGCCGCCCCCGAATATGTTGTGAGCTCTCACTCTAGCTAAATGTGACAGTACAGCTGACATCAACCTAAAGGGGGATATGAGTAGATTTTTCCATAAGAGCCCGCTGGGCTATTCTTATCTCCCCCCTCAGCAGCCGCCGGAGATTGACTTTTACTCACATTGTTTACCCCTTTCCTGAATGACAGTGATGGCTTCTTGAATGAGGTTTCCATTATATTACAGTGAAAGAAGAAAAAAAAAAATATGGTGCTTTGGTGAGACGGGGGGTTGAAACAGTCATTTGGGAAATAAAAAACGGAAATGATTTAATGGCACCGTGTCTGAAGAGCATTCATATAAGAGTTTTCCCTGAAACATACTCACTGAACTGGCATTCACACTATAACTGAAGTTAGCCTCAGCGACTTGCCGTAAATATGCCAGCCTGGGTGTATGAGTAGCTTAGGGGGGCTGCTCGCGTTTGAAGGCGGGTATTGATTAAGAGCCGTAGGCTGTCTTGGTTAGCTCTTGCATCATGTCGCAAAAAGGTTACATCCATAAAGCTGCTGGTTGCGTTGATCTAAATATTGATTCTACACAAAACTGGCAGATAATTAAAAGTACAAGCTTTTATTTATAGCTTTTTAGCTGTTAAACGCTATAGTAGGAAAGTGTTGTGGCTGCTGAACTCACTTCCTTTGTATAGTCTGGTGTGAAGAGACAAGATCCGTCAGCTTCAGACTTTTTCAGGTGATTTCGGATATACTTGGATGAATGGTTGCACCTGTGACCCTCTGTATGCCACATGCGTATGTTTTTTTATTCAGGCACTTCCTGAAATGCATGGGGTACAGCACATACTTCTATGGTTTTACTGACTCATGGGGGTTTTACTTGCACAGAAAAATGTTCTGAGGGCAGACAGAAAAATGATTGGTTTATTGCTATATTGGTTTATTGCTATATTTAACTATAGGAGATGGAACCAACCAATCAGATGTCTTGGTCACACTTCCTCTAGTTGCTTGGACCCTCCTCCTCTACGATCTGATTGGTTGTCTCTCTGAACATTTGTCGTTCTGCCCTCCGAACATTTTGTATAACTAAAACTCCCAGGAGCAGTTTCCCGGCTTCTCTGTCTATTAATTGATCATGTGGAAGGCCCAGATGCCTCGGTTAGAGCCTGTTGGATAATGGGGATCAGCATCAGCGGTCATGTCCCTGGATCTGGAACTGGACAAGGTCCTTGAGGGATTCTTTTTGTGATACCCGGCACCGATGTAATTTTCCTTCGCTGTGCTGGCGGATCATGGCAGTTCAGAGGATGCAAGCGTTATATGCAGACACATCAACACTGCCACGGCAATTCGCCGGCAGCAGTCACGCACCACCAGCCGTACGCCGGCATCTCCTTATCAAGGTTGTCGACCCCCCCTCCGGTGTAGCTGTAGCCGGCGATGATTTGTGGCCTCTTATCTCGTGCCTGTGCTCAGAAATGTGTCTTTGTGTCTCACGCCCATAAGAAGGGCATCCCGACTCTTCCCAGCATGACACGGCAGAGGCACTTCCAGGAAAAGCTGATTCTGAGCTCGGTTTCCGAAGTTGGTAGGACGTGAAGAGGTTGTCAAACGTAATGTCATGCCCTCGCTGTTCTTCGCTCGTACCCAGCATGATAACGTTTCAGGCACTTCTCGCTTCCAAGTTTTTTCTAGCAGACTCGCGTGTTCCACGCAAACACAGATGCCATCACACATACTGGTCAGATTTTGTTTAGTTTAGGAAACTCGGGGTAATATCAACTGCTTCTCTATGGAATAATAAAGTGATTTAATCTGTCGAAAGACACACCTCTTTTTCTAGAGAGCCAATCCAAGCTTCAATGAGTACATTTACATGCACAGTGGCAAGGTTATAGCTCAACTGAGGCGTTTAATTGGACTACTTTCCTTGTCCCAGTATACATGCATGGGAGGGGAATCAATTTATTGACCGAAGTATGTCTGACTCCGCTACAATAGGTGGTGATATGGCTCCTTTCAACTTGTTAATATTGGGCTTTTCAGTTTGACCTATTACATCACAGATGTAAAAAATAATGAATTAATAATAATGGATGCGTGGATAAATGAAGACACACAAGATTTAATTGCAATCTGATCGGAAGAACAGATACAATAAGATCAGGATGGCATAACAAGAAATAAACTATCTTGTAAAATATATTATGACAGCATGGAATTGGATTTTTGTTTAAATATTGCCAAGTGATTTTGAGTAATAAATATTGGGCTATTTATGAAACAAAGAAAGGAGTTCAACAAAAATTTCTCATGAACCATCTAAGAGTGATTTAAAGAGCAAAGATGAAAATCATTATGACTGTCTCCGAGAACGCCTGCAGTGTTCATGCAAAAGCGGCGGAGGAAAACCGTAAACTGATTTTTAAACATATACTAGATAATCTTGAAAAAGAATAATCATTAAAATAGCAAAACTTGCTAGGTTTTTTCCCTATGACAGTATAAAAGCGAGACTTAAACTCCCTGCGCAATAATATCCATACCAAACCGAAGGAAAGAAAAATCCTGATCTTAATCTAGCTGACTAGTGATGTAAGAATTGGATGTGCATATCATGCAATGTTGGTATTAATCTTGCACGTCATCGAGTCCTAAGGCCAGTTTTCAAATTCACTACAAAATCCCCCGCCTCACGTTGTGATGTCATTCGGTGCCGGTACCAATTTTTACACCAGTGGAAAACCAACACCTTGCAGTTCTGTACTTTTGGTACCTTCTTGAAGTACCAAAAGTATGGTACCTGTTGTGGAAATGCGCCCTTTAGTTGAGTTATGAATTGGACAGTTTTACAGCTTTGTACATTTAATATGTAATGTATGTCATCTGTTATGCTCCAAGCTTCTTCTGTTACTTCTGTGCCGAAGAAACTGGGAGTCGAAACAGAGAAACTGTGGAGCGAGGCCTGTTTGAATCTGACTGGATGTATATATGCAGGAGTAAATCGACTCCCAATCTCATTATCTGGGTGTCTTAGTCCGAATTTCGATTTAGTAGAAATTCGATTTGGTATAATTTCTGTTAGACACACATGTCTACACATACTTTAAAAGTCCGGTTTGAGTCGGACTAAAACAATAATTCGATTTTCTTAGTGTGCATTTAAACGTACTGACTGTTTCTTGACATCAAAAGATTTAACAATGTTCATGGTGCATCGTATTTCTGGGTGTCTGCCAGGTCATGTAGATTCCAGTTAATTAATTCCAGTTAATTATTAGCTGATGGTCTACTTTGGTTTTGTTGTGGTGAGTTATGGCTTTGTCGTGATGTTCGCCTTTCCATCTACTGAGAACCGCACACCTGTAATAACCCGGTTGCTGTCTAGGAGGCACCAGTGTGGCAGGGAGCTGAGAAACCCAAGCAAATTATGGCCCTTTTCATCCCTGGCCAGGCCTACAGAGTCCAATTTCACTGATTTAGTCACAAAGGGCCCCTCAAATGAAACACTCCTTAACAAATGTTTTAAATACTTTCATCTAAATGGAATTTGCCTGGAAATAGCAAATTAGTACAAGGAAGACATTTTCACTTTAGTTTCCTTTTTAAATTTTACATCTGCCATTAATGTTTTCAAGTTTGAAAATCGCTGTTTCAGCCAAAATGAGTCTTATTGAATCAATGATTTGGTCCATGATTTTGCTCTGCATAATGATATAATATTACAAGCCAATATGGAGTAATCCGATCAAATAATGTGAAATGAATGGAAATGGGGTATTATTGATGATGTGAGGTACACTCCTTAAATATTAGTTGTACCAGAACAGCTAAAAATGAAATTTCACTCTGTAAAACACTTATCCATAAAAACACATATCCGTAATATAAATGTAAATAACCAAAGAGGGTGTTCTGTGAAAATTGCATGTTAGGAAGATTCTAAATTGCATTGATTTGTTCATCTTATGAGGATAATGCTTCTCCAAGTTGTATGAATTTATTTTATGTCGAGGGTTCATTTACTCTGTTATTGTTTGTTATGGCACCAGTGGTTCGTCATTACATTATTGTTGCTGTACAGACTTCTGATTATGCACTCGAGTCAGACACCATGTGCTCTGAAAGCCTAGCAGACGATTTGTTCTAGTTAAGGGATGCGAATCAGAGGGATATTGTTTGGTTCCCAGTGAGGCGTGCTCGCCGCTTTCTCTGTCTCTGTCACTCCTTTTATTCTAATCCTGCAGAGCCGTCGAGAGAGGAAGGTGCCTCTGTCTCTTTGTGAAGGCAGCTGTGGTTGCACATGGACGAGGCATAGGTTTTCAGTCTGCCGTCCTGTAAGCTCGGGCTTCCCGATCCTTGGTCTGTGGCCAGTATTCCGCCGGGCCGTGGAATGCTGAGGGTTTTGCCGAGGGTTTGGTTAAATGTCCCAAAATAAACTATGTATTTTCAATTTTTAACGCTCCTTCACATTCGTGTGTTGTATTTGCATCTGAAAACATGGAAACGGTTAACCTTGTCAAATCGGCAGTCGATCTGCCAGCACCCCCTACGGCTGACCTCCCCCGATCACCACCCTCCCCCCCTGTTTTTCCAGGCCGTGAAATTTCTGATTGACATAATCTGGCCCACAGACATCAAAAGGCTACTGCAAGCCAGCAGCTCCTCTGCCACACAGCAGGTAACAGGAGCACAGCCAGGTAGCATAATATTAGGTTTGAACCCCTCCAAAATTTGCCAGGTACTGATCAGGCATGTAGGCAGTTAGTAAAATTGCACCTTTAAACCCCCATCAAAATTAGCTTTCCCCCAACTTATGAAATATAAAGAAGATATATCAAAGAGGACCTCCACCCCAGTGGGTGAAATATACCCATATAATATATAAATAACATAATATAATTAGCAAATACTTTGAAAGGGGAAACCCCCCCTTGAAATTTACTTCTGACCGTGTAACCAATACAAAGTCCGCAGAATCCTACGCTGCCTGGATGGGACGCTCGTCCATCGTCGGGCCCAAACGTGTGCATCCGATGGGCAATTCATATTCATGGCATACTTTGGGTTTGTGGGAGGGAAACAGGGAGCCCAGAGAAAACCTGCATGACATAGAGAGAAAATGCAGATGCCGAGGTCCAGAGTGAGACTCAAGTCCCAGCAGTAAGAGGCGACAGTGCAGCCCACAGAGCCAGCAGGCTGTAAAGTATGGGGCGTGTTATTAAAATGGCACATGGAGGGAGTCTCAAGGAGCGGAGTCTGGGGGAGGGTTAGTCACCACAAACAATCAATGAAACTTAAATATAGATACTCCCAATTAAAAGAGTATTTCAAAGTGTGCAATCTGTTTTGCAAGATACAGCCCATGATGATAATAATTAAGACAAGAACTCTAACAAAAACAGTAGGTTTCCCGTACCTCTGGTGCACAGCTCACTAATTAGCGCATGCTGTACTTAACGATGCTGACTTCCATTAGCTATGAGTCATTATCAGCACACTTAACATTAACTAAATCTCTTTGTCAGCCTCTAGATACGCTGGTTATCACCTGAAAGCCCAAATGGAATGGATGATGAAGTGAACGCTGACCAGCGCTCGTTAGTTGTGCCATCACACGTTAATTCGTTCATGGACACTTCTCCGGAACAAGGCCGCGTGAGGCTGGGCCTCAGTATAGGAGTACAGACACACACAAAGACGCTAATCTTGTGCTTTTGGACTGCAGTAATAAACACAAGATGTTTAAATGTTTAGAGTTTAAGCTCCTGGTACAGAAACCCAAAAATGAGATCCAAACAACCAGCACTGAACATCTGAGCTCTGAGCCAATGTACCATACTTATAAATGATTGTTATGCATTTATATGAATAATGCTACTTTCAAACTGTATACTAGCAATGTCTGTTCGATGAAATTTTAAGGTTTATTGACCGAAACCATGTTGTTGCTGACTTTAATCTCACCTTCTTCTGATCTAAAGGTTCGTTACAGCAGAAAACAGAATCAATTTTTTTCCTTGGCCAGCGAGCTTCTAAGCCAAGACTTACTAAATCAGCAATTTTTTGTTCCGGATAGATGAAAATGGCAGCGCATGTGGGAACACAGTTAACCCTTTGCTGTGCTAATGGAAACGACTGGACAGGTTATGTTTTCAGATAATGGGGATTATCTCCCACCTGCCATGGGCTGGGTTCCCGCCCAGCGTGTCCTCTGCTTTGTGGCCTCCTGGTTCATTGTAACCCTATCATGGAAAGGTGGCCAAGATGAATCGATGGATGGGAATTATACTACTATATGGAGACTGGTGGGCACCTTCTGCAATTTCCAAAGTTATATTTCAGCAGATGTAGGTTTAAGGGCGTAGATTTGGGTATGGATGTTGGGATATGTCCCTATGACTATTGTGGGAATACATTGTGTATTTAGTGGGTCGGGGGGTTGGTTCTAAATTGGCCCTTAAGAATGTACAAAGCAAATTGACTCCCCTTTTTTTTTGTAGTTTTGGGGTAAAAACAATTAATTTGTTGTGATACAATTACCCACTAGATGGAGGCGGAATCTGCATATCAGAGCAAGGGGAGAGCTCATTCTCACCACAGCCTCCCAGCTGATAGGCTCTCCCTAGTGAAGGGGGCATCTGAGCACCTGCCCCTTGTACCTGGCTGATTGAAAGTGCCCCCCTTTGCAGATTCCAAGTGCCTTTCTTTGATAACTGAGAATCGTGCAAAACTTACAGATATGTCAGCGAAATGTTCCCTAATCCATGGCCCCACTCCTGTTCCAGCCCTGGACCCTCGAGAGGTCTGTGCAGGGTCCTGCTCCTCAGCCAACGGGGCCCTGGCTGGACCCACAGACGAGGCTGGATGTGAGACCTCATCTGAAAGAGATATATGAAGTGGGCAGTGGATCGGCAGGCCTCGTTCCTGCCTGGCAGGAGCAGCGTAGCATAGAGATTTCAGCGGCCGACTTTCAGGATGATGGCGAGCATAGCAGGCGTTCAGGGTTGGGGGCGAGGGGGGTGGGAACGGTGACATTAAAGAAAGGAGTGATGGGAAGATATAATGCAGCAGGGAAGACAAGGCTGACCACCTGCACGCTTGGATGTTCACGCTAAAACTTCTCACTTATCATTTCTTGAGAAGAACAGCCATTAGGACATTGGAGGTAATAACAAAATGTACTAAAAAGTGTGATTCGATTACCTCAGACATTCTGCCTTCCCTATGTATGCATGCAATATCTCTTTCAGTATTTTTGAATTTTTAACATTTGAAAACACTTGGGTGGAAGAACGTTGCATTATATAGAGGACTTGATTTGGGGATGTTTGGATGAGAACCGGTGCAGTAGCTTTCCTGGGAAAACCTTCTTCTCTGGACCGATGTGGCTTCACTAGCAGGTCACTGACAGGGTTGAGACTGAACTAATTTATTTTCTCTCATCTTTTGAACCACATTTTATGCTCTCCTCCTCTCAAGACCATTTATCGCTACCATAAAAATATCTCTGAGTTCTTTTTTTAAAATACATTTTTCCCTTATCTTCTGTTTTCTTCTCCCCACTGCTAATGATGTGTATATCAAATTTACCCGTCGCAATTAGATACCTTACTGATCTTCGGTGATAAGATTAGACCTTGTAATTACATAAGAATAACAGACGCGACACAGTACAGGGGGAAAAGCGTGACTCCTGTAATGAAACGCCACAACCACCTGTCCTCATTTCTTGCGGTACCGGTGCCGTTTCCTCATTCCCTTTGAAAATATTCACACAACTGGATGCATACCGAAAGAGCTGAAAGAGAACATTAGCATAAAGCGCCCCAGCCCTTCAAACGATGCGTGCGAAATAACGTCTTGCCGCAGATGGTTGCTGAAGGGTGGGAAATTTCACTCGCACTCCACTATTGTAGCAAACTGAACATTTGCTCTGATGGAAAACAAAATAAGAGTCCTGGGGGCTAATTGAGACACATGGCAGAAAGGTAAGAAAGCGCCATGGGTGTATAAAAAGCAGCAGCTGCGGTAGAGGAATACGCACAGAATCATAATTCACCCGGTGGACTCACGTGTAGTGGCAGGTGGCAAAGGGGATATTCTCCAAAACCCCTATAGTCTGTGACAGAACCGTGTTCATCCTGGAAAAGAGTGCAAGGGCTAGCTGCTAGCGCCACGGCACCTATCGAAACCTGGTCTGGTGCCACCTGTTTACGTGATTTCGAAGTCTCATGTTCCCCATCTGTAGCAATCACATCTAATTTTTGTGTGCTTACAACCAGGGCAACAGGCAGTGTGGAGGTTAAGGATATGGAGTCTTAGCCAGAATGTTGTTGGTTTGAGGCCCAAGGGAGATTTGTGGTATTTGTTTGTTCTTTGTGTGTGAGTTTCCTTTGTATAATTTGGCTTCATCCTGACATTGAAAGACATCTCCACATTACCAATAATATGCATGTGTGTGTGCCCTGTGATGGACTGGCATTCTGTCCTGGGTGTCCCCTGTCTTGTGCCCTGTGATGGACTGGCATCCTGTCCAGGGTGTCCCCTGTCCTGTGCCCTGTGATGGACTGGCATCCTGTCCAGGGTGTCCCCTGTCCTGTGCCCTGTGATGGACTGACGTCCTGTCCTGGGTGTCCCCTGTCCTGTGCTCTGTGATGGACTGGCATCCTGTCCTGGGTGTCCCCTGTCCTGTGCCCTGTGATGGACTGACGTCCTGTCCTGGGTGTCCCCTGTCCTGTGCCCTGTGATGGACTGGCATCCTGTCCTGGGTGTCCCCTGTCCTGTGCCCTGTGATGGACTGGCATCCTGTCCAGGGTGTCCCCTGTCCTGTGCCCTGTTATGGACTGGCATCCTGTCCTGGGTGTCCCCTGTCCTGTGCCCTGTGATGGACTGGCATCCTGTCCTGGGTGTCCCCTGTCATGTGATGGACTGGCATCCTGTCCAGGGTGTCCCCTATCCTGTGCCCTGAGATGGACTGGCATCCTGTCCTGGGTGTCCCCTGTCCTGTGCCCTGTTATGGACTGGCATCCTGTCACGGGTGTTACTGTGCTGGCTCTGATACCCTGTAAAAATGAAACAAAGCTTCATTTTCCATTTGCAAAACATAAGAACATAAGAACTATACAAATGAGAGGAGGCCATTCAGCCCATCAAGCTCGCTTGGGGAGAACTTAATAGCTCAGAGTTGTTAAAATCTTATCTAGTTCTGATTTAAAGGAACCCAAGGATTCAGCTTGAGAGATACATTTGAATGCTTTAGTTGTTGCATATCCTATCTTGCTCTGCTTTGGAGAAATCACACACAAACAATAGAGAGGGCAGTTGGGAGTTTGCCTGGCACCTCTGAGGTGTCTTGAGGATGGAGGGAACTCAAGGACCTAGAGGACATGCAATTATTTGGCCAAGGATGGAATTTGATTGTGGGTAGGGAAGCCAAATCCACTGAACCATACACTGCCCTTAGGGACATAGGAGGTTGCAAGATGGATGGATGTGGGCAAACAGTTTATCTGTGTATCCTGGTTTGTGAATAAAATGTCTTTGTGGTCACTGAAATGGTCAAGGTCAGACTTATGCACTGGTTTTCCTGGGCTTGTATGGCTCTGAGTAGAGGGTGAGGGGGTTTCCTGACTGTTACTGCAGCATTTTATGCTCTCAGTAGGGCCCCAACAATGACTGTAGCCCAGGAGCCCCCACCCTATTTAACTTTGGCCCTGTAAATGGTCACTGGTATCCAGTCAAAGCTGTGGAGGGAACCGTCTGCCAGAGTGAGCCAAAAGGGACCCGCGATTTATTGTGGCGGCGCGAGCAGAGACGGGCGGACAGGCAGCAGACAGGGATCAGGGTAATCTCCCCGTTTCGACGGGACTCAGAAAAGGGCAACCAAACAGCTCATAGTGCAGGGATTGCCGTAAATGTCACGCGGGTGTGGCCTCGCTGACAGAAGAAGAACACACACTGGGGGGGAGGCGAGGATGGGGAGGGAGGATGGAGCCGAACCCCTGTCTCGCCCCGCCCTGGGACGGCGTCAGCCCCCGTATGAATACGTTAGATTACACGTATATATGCTTATCCGTGTCGCTACTCTCGCAGCGAGAACAAAAAGTTGTTTTGCTGCATGGTGGCAAAACTTCAATGTGGATTATTGCATTTTTCATGAGGCTTTGTGCTTAGCCACCGACTGAGTCTCAACACTAGGCTTACATCTAGCTTCTGGGGGCTGGTATTGACTTGGCGCCTCGCCACCCACTCACCTGTCTCTTCTCTCTCCCCCCATCACTCCTGTTCCTCTCGCCGTTCATCTCCTTTATTCCCTGGAGTGGGGCCCCATCATCAGTTCTGATGGCAGATATATTACCAGTTAAACTGACTTAATGGGTTGTGACGATTTCCCCATTAGCGTGTGTGTGACAATGCCATACCGGCTTGCTAACAAGCAGGAGCCAGACTTCCTTCTCAGCCTCGGTCCTGATCAAGGTGGGAACGTCACCCAGTTCCCGGCTCTGATGTCACACACCTTCTGCTCTCAGATGCGCGTTTTCAGGGTCTCTCTCTCCCGCTGAGCTCATGTTCCCGGCTCCCTTAATCTTTAGAAGTCAGGAAGCTTTTCGCCTCAGGGTTTTACAGGAATGGGATCCGGGGACTTTGCGTACTCCTCATTCCCAAGTGAGCCACTGAAGAAGTAGAGGAAGGCCAGATGATTAAAACGTACCACTTTTGGATCTAGATTCTGCAGAAGAGTGGCTTCATGTGATGTAGGTCATGCACTGCTTGGATTTATTGTGTCATTGCTGACATAAGAGGTCGAGGGATTCTGACTCACATTCTGGCCAATCTGGCAGAACCACACAGAGGTAATCATTTGTCCATAGGCTGAAAGTACAGGATGTTCAAGATCAGTTTTCCACAATAGCCACAAAGTTCCCAGATTAATGAGGCGTGAGTCATTTTAGCTCCCCGAAGTTGGGCGGTATTGCTTCTATAATGGAGATATTACCACAGTCGCTCACTGGGTTTGTCGGAGCGGTAACGGCTTATTGCTGTGACGCAGGCCTTCCATCACTCAAGTAGAACTGGTCTCTCTTTTGGCAACACACCCCTTCCAGAATGTCGGTCCTTCCTTGGGTAAGATCGCCGTTCTCCGAAGGCGTGTCGGCTTTCTCGAGGGTCTGGTATGGCATCCGCAGAGGCGGAGCGGATGCAAGCAGTATGTCAGTGGAGCGCAGCCCGTGCAGGTGCCAATTATGGCTGCATCTCACAGGTCATCCATCCCGCACGGCTGATTGCACCTGGTCCAATCTAAGGCGGCACACAGATTTAAACATTTTTTTTTTTTAGTTGAGTGCCACGCGACTCCAAAGTGGTCAGCAGCAAAGTGTCTGCTGGAGGCCTGGTGACTGACATGTTCTCCTGTGCTTTAATGGAGTCCCAGGTGTAACACGACAGAAACCTGCTAACCCCCCTGCAGGCGACACATAGCAGTAAATAAAAGCACGTCCCTGCAGTGCTGTTTTCTTTTTTTAAATCTTTTTTTTTTAATGAGATGGCAGGTATTGGGCTTAATTAAAATGTGTTCATTACCATCGACCTGGCGTAACGTGCATTCAAGCACTGTCCTGTGCGAAATATGAATTCCAGGAGTCGCAAAAGAATGGTGGATTCTAATTTAACATGCTTGAAATAGAGGGATAAATGAATGCTGAGCTTCCCGACGCGATGGGGCACATTCTGCCGTCGCCGCGTGCTGTCTGGCCTGGACGTGTGTTAACACGAAGGAAACTAAGGTTCGCTTGCTAGGTTAAGGAAGGCTAACCTGACATTTCCCCAAAAAGCTTCGCCCAATTTGGAGAGCACTCCCACCCCACTCCCTTTT
>JAODUD010000062.1:27899401-27911566 GCA_026784285.1 Stomatorhinus walkeri
TGGTGTATAGAGCCAAAAATGTTAGCATTGTGTCGATGTCCCAATATTTATGGACCTGACTGTATCACCTTTTATCCCAGTTGATACTGTGGAGCAGGAGAGGCTGCTACCCTAAAATGCCCTGAAACGGGGTCAGGTTAGTAGACTCTTTATGAGACAATTCTGAGCATACTCAGCCCATGACAGGAGCCTACAGGACTGCACAAAAGGGTTAGGCTGTCAAACGAGATGCTTAAAGCTATTTATCTGGGTAGCAAGTGCACATTTGCTCATAACAAAAACACATTTTAACATTTAACATTAGAACAGAATTAAGCAAATTAAGACTAACACAATATAAACAAGCAAGAATTGGCGAGATGAACACCGCTTCAGTTCCCAAACCTCTCCTTAGGGGCACCCCAGCCATTCAATGTATTTATTAAATTTCACCACCAGCTCACTTAATTAATTATCTTAATTGGTTTAAAAAGTTGCTGATTAGCTATAGCGGTCATGTCAAAAAATTCATGGGTGTATTTGTATGGTTGCTGAAAAAAATGGGGTGATTTTAGCAGAGGTTTTGAAATGGCTCAACTGACACACTTTGACAGGCAATAAACAATAAACATTCAAGGTGGATTTGGCGTAAAAATTAGGATGGCTATAATGGGAAGAACCTTCTCCCCACTGTAAAACATGGTGGAGGTTCATGCTGTGGGGCTGTTTTTCCTCCGAAGGCCCTTATGGCATTATGGAGTCCATGAAATAGACCCTGCCTGGTGTGTTTTTGTTGAAAATAATTATTTCTTGATGAAGGATTTGTTTTTCTTTCAATAAATTTACTTTAATGAAAGGTTGGATTTTTCTCACTTTTTTCAGTGTGAGATGAAGCTACTTCACCAAAAGGTGGATTTTTTTCTAACACTTTTTGCAAATCGTTACAAGATGTGCCAATAATTGTGAAGGGTGCATTTACCAAACTGTAAGGCTTACTCAAATATTCATAGTAGCCGTTACATGTGCGGAATGCCGTCTTCTATCCTTCTCCATCGCGGATCCCAAGGAGGTTATACAAGCTCTGCACGTCCAATTTAGTGAAATATCTTGCTTCCCTTAATTATTCCAGACCAGCTGAAACCAGGGGAGTATGCCGATGATATGGTTACGTCACTCCATCCATAGCAGTCAATACTGTGGATTGAGAAAAACAGACGCTGACCTCTTGCGGGTGAGGTTGAGAGCCAAATAAATCCCTGGTCCAAACCACACAGAATGTAATGTTGCACGGCCTTGCACTCAGGGATTGACAGTGGGTCCTTTTGATCTCTTCTGGGAGTGGCTTCTGGTACAAGGCTGATCCCATCATCGATGAGGGGTCAAATATGTGGCCTTCTTCTCATTCCACCCACTAGCATTAGCTAAGCTTCAGACCCCTAAAGCACAAGTCGCCACAGTTTGGCTTCCCCGGTGCAGGGTCAGCAAAAGTTGACCTGTACTTCAGTTTTGAGTTGCACGGTTAAATCTTCAGCTTGACTCCTAGTTCACCATTCGGTACAGGAAACGCAGCCAAGTTTACCATTTTTGAGGACGATGAAGTGAGTACACATAACACTGCACTGCTCAATAACAGCAATCCACTGTGTCAGCCATGATGGAGAAATGACCTTTACAAATGTCTTATCCTGATACTCATCCATCCATCTGTTCACGAAGCATTTTCACTGATGAGGATAGCAGTGGTAGTACCCCAAGGAGGTCAGACCAGACCTCGCTTTACAGTAACTAATTTCCACTAACATATCTGTGAGAATTGCTGTGTTGTTAGCATCAAAAGCTAGCAGAATTAACATTATCTTGAGAAAATTTTCATTACAAATCCATTCCGTTCGGTTGCTCTATAACACTTTTTAAAGAAGAAGGTTGGAAATTTTCAAGTTCCGAGTTATTGGGAATAAATCAGTACATCATGTTGAATAATGAATAATACAGGGTATATATGCCCTTTGTTCCTTCAGATAATCCATGCATATCGACACTGGACTCCGGATTTCGCTGTACGTTTTAACCAATCAGCTTATGGTGACACAGCCTGTTTGGTTTAGTCATGTTTTCAGCCATGCTAGTAAACAGGACCATGTCAGCGCTGGTACCGTTCACATAATTCACAATGGAAAACTGCCAGTTTGCAGTGTGACTTGGGTATGACTCCCGAAGCACCAGTCTACCAATTTAACAAGGAATGAACTGTTTTTGGATATATAATGATTTTATTCTCCTTTGCATACCTAACATTAATGGGACATAATGGATGCAATAAAACAGTCGGCTCTCCTCAAATGTAGTAACACACACGACCTTTGCCCAGTGTTCCCATGATGTGCCTGTATTCTGTGGCTGTGAAGGACTCTGCGGAGCATTTGTGAAGCTTCCTCAGTGAGGCGGTCTACAGCCCGTGACCTCTCAGCATCCATACAGAATGACTGTCTGAGCAGTGGACAAATGAAGGTGATGTCTTCTCCGGATAAGCAGAACCTGATGAATGACGCTTCTACAAGTGGGGTCCATCAGGATGAAATACCTCAAACAGCCAATCAGAGTCAGGGCTAAGAGCTTTTCGAATAGAAACATACTCAGACTCTAAGTCTGCCGCTCTCTGACACATAAACAAGCACGAGGTCACATGTCGCCGCCAAGCCTCTAATAGCATAGCTAGAAGAGAACAAAATCGCATGCAGTGTCACTCTGGCACCTCAGATGTTAAACTTCAAGCCCCTCAGATGTACAGTATAGCAATCACATAGTTGTGATGACATACCAATGCCCCTTTTGCTAATGTTAAAGAGGGTGTATACACTGCTAACAAATAAATATAAAAATAATATGTGAGAAAATAAATGTTCCTTTAGAAGTGAAAAAATGCTATAAATCTAAAATTACTAGACCACTCTTTATAGTGTCCACATTCAAACGTTTAATGCAAGTTTGTGGCTTTAATGGGTGGAGATTAAATTGGACTTAAGTTTTGCCAGCAGTGTGGTTAAACTAAAACATCATTACCGAAGAGAAGAATTCATGTTGTTTCTTGAATCTGGAACATTACGTAGTGTACATGAGCATTAAATACCCGGCCCTTTGAATACTACATAAATGTACGGCATATACACCAATGCATACCCTTAAAACATTAATTTACAATGACAATAATACCTTTAAAATTAGGGTCGGAAGAAGCAGTAGGTGGCTGGGGGGGGGGGGGCTTTAGATGGGGCATAGCTTAAACAAAATACCAGTAATTCATAGGACACATGCAAGATACATGTAGCAGGAGAAAACCCATAATTATATAGGAGCATGCAAACATACAGCAGGGATTTCATTTGAACCAACAATCATACAGAGAATGGTGAGACCATGACAAAACTGGCTCAATATGTGCAATTAAACTAGCTTTTAAACTTCTTGTTTTTTTTACATTTACACATCTGTTAGAAATAAAATCTTTAAGAAGAACAGTTGAACTCTACATAATTAAGATCATAAATATTGATCCAAATATTTAAACAAATCATAAATAAATTCTAGTTTTCACTGCTACACATTTCTCTCTTCTGTCAACTCTGTAAACACATTTTTTTTTCAGCATCAACTGACTAACAAGATCAGTGTAATTTTACAGAAGTTACACCCATGTTTGACAGAAGACATGACATGTAGTTCACACCTTGACATTATGATGGCACTGCATGTAACTGATTTTTTTATACCAGTAACCAGTTATTCCACCCATCAAAACTTGCAAAACAAATGACAGACTAACTTTCAATGCAGAACTCAACACAGAGGCCAGCCCTCTTCAGGAATTAACCAACATATGCTCTAATAATATATGACGGTTGTGATTTAAGCTGTTTTCAAGGCTTCAAGGTACACAGATTAAGTGTTTGTTCTGGGTGTTAGTAACTTCCTGTCTGAACATTAATGCCCTGTCTTGTTATTCATAATGTCTGTCTTTCTCCTTCACTTCCCATTCCAACTGGATGGCTGTCATATCCTACTGTCATATCCTACTGTCCAAGTTTGTTCAAGCTCTGGGGGGAATGAGACAGGTACGACTGCAAAAGCAAGAATTTAGTGTTGAGATGTTATTTAAGGGGAAAGGACGGACTAACAGCCAGATCAGCTCAGGATGGGTACCCCGACCCGTTCTTAAGCAGCCCCAGTACACGCAGGGCATCCTTGCGGGATTGATCTGTGGGCCCACGTCCTGTGAACTGCACCGTGATGCCCTGGGGGCGCAGTGATGCCGCGGGCTTGGAGAAGGACAGCTGTCGTTCTGCCTGAGATAGGGGTGCCCCAGCGGTGGCACCATTGCCACTGCTTTGGTGTGACAGCCCAGTGGCATCAGATGGCACAGGTTCTGGTCGGCTTGCCAGTGGACCCAGAGAAGCATTAGGCAGAACGTATGCCGGTCTGGGAGTGGTAACAGGGACATTCTGGTTTAGGTTGCTGGCAGATACCTCAGGCCTGTTGATGGAGATCACTGTGGGGCTCACAGCTTTGCTTTTTGCACCATAACTGTCACTCAGTGGAACCTCAGGTACAGCTGGTGTAGACATCAAGGGATTCATGACTTTGCTTTTGCCACCATAACTGTTGCTTGTGATACCAATGTTATTAGCTCCAGTACTAGGTTTGGCCGCCCTGGCATCATACTTAATAGCCTCACTGACAGCAGGCTCAGTCTTCGAAGATGTAGGTAGAACCATGAATCTGCTTTTGCCACCAAAACTGTTGGTTGATACCTCAGCACCTGATGGTGGAGGTGTCATTCTGGACCTGTTTTCATGGCTAATGGGGTGGTTGGCAGCAGTGTTGCTCTTCACGGATGACACCAGGCTCATGATTTTAGACTTACCTCCATAATTGTTGAAGTCAGTTAAGGGAGGCACGCTGTCAGGTGTAGCATTAACATTGCCACGGGGTTCCAGCATACTGGAAGATCTGGTTTTAGGTAACTTGCTTTTGTCCCCATAGTTATTGAAATCAGTGGCAGGAGGGGTTGTCTTTGCAATGGGGGCTAAAGGTGGAGGAAGTGGTTGAGACTTTTCGGCATAACTGCTGGTCAGTGAGGAGTCTGCCTTGTTTTTGTTTGGCACAGACTGGTTGACAGCCCTGTAGTAGCTACTAGATGAGGACTGGTCTGCATTAAGGCCCAGCTTGGAGAGAGCCTCCATTCTGGTTCTATCCTGAGTTGGATCCCGGTAGGAGGAACTTCGGATTGGAGTGTTTTTCGTGCCTGTTTCCTCCAGCTGAAGCGGGCCTGTAAGGTGGGTCAGAACCTGGGCCTTTCGCTCCTGGACATTAATAGGTGGCAGGGCGTCAGTATGCCTGCTTCCCATGATGACGCTAATATTGTCTGGGTAAAGGCTGGGCTTGGCTGTGGTGGACGCGTGGTCCTGGGGGTTGGAGTCCAAGCTTCGGCGGGAATTGGAGAGGATGTTAGAAGGCAAGTTGACTCCCGCAGCTCTCTGATGGGCCGCAAGCTTCTGAGCGATGATGACCGGGGTGGGGACGAAACCAGCAGGCTGGTACTGCAGCTGGCTGGTAGCATTGGGGTTGTTATTAGCTGCTGAGGGGGTTGCAGTAGGTGGAAGTTTTAAATCATAGGGACGGTTCCCCAAGGGGTCTGGTTTTGCCTTCATTTCAAAATGAGTCTCTGGGTGAGTCATACTGTGAAAATCTGTAAAAAAAATGATATATATATATAAAACAAATGCTGAATTACCTGATACATTTACCTTGGTCTTATTGGAAAGATAAGTAACTCAGGTTTTGTAGTGTTAACACACAAAATGTAATATACAGTCAAGAAAAAAATGCTTACATCCATCCACCTTCTGTAACTGCATGTTCATAATTCTGGGGGGTATGGACCCTATGGGGGCAAGACAGGGAACAACCCAGGATGGGGTACCAAGCCATCGCAGGGCACACTCACACGCCATGCACTCACACATCATTCACTCACATGCCATGCACTCACATGCCATACACTCACACACCATTCACTTACACACCATTCACTCACACACCACTCACTCACTCACCATTCACTCACACGCCATGCACTCACACATCATTCACTCACACGCCATTCACTCACACGCCATGCACTCACACATCATTCACTCACACACCATGCACTCACACACCATACACTCACACACCATACACTCACACGCCATGCACTCACACGCCATACACTCACACGGCATACACTCACACACCATGCACTCACACACCATGCACTCACACGCCATGCACTCACACGCCATACACTGACACACCATACACTGACACGCCATGCACTCACACGCCGTGCACTCACACGCCGTGCACTCACACACCACTCACTCACACACCATACACTCACACACCATTCACTCACACACCATTCACTCACACACCATACACTCACACACCACTCACTCACACACCATGCACTCATATACCATTCACTCACACACAGACACACCTATGGGCAATTTGGCAATTCCAATTAGCCTCAGCAATGTTTTTGAATTGGGTGGGGGGGTGGGGAACATGAAGGAAACCCCATGACGACATGGGGGGAACATGCAAAGTCCACATGCATGGAGTCATGGCACAGACTTGAACCCTGATCCCAGAGGTGTGAGCAACAGTGTTAACCATGATGCCACTGTGCCCCCCCCCAAAATGGGTACCTATTATAGTTCTTACAAATTTTCTCCTCAGTGTTACTAACTAACTCTAACTACAGAATGATTAAAGTTCTGGTACCTTGCTGGATGGAGCTGTACAGGGCTTCGTTGGGCTGCTTTTGTACCAGGTCAATAATGTCTTGGTCCTTGGGATTGACAGACCGTCCTGACATCATCACTGTAGCAGCTGTGATGGGGGGGTGTCCTCCCGGGTTGGCACGCCCTGACAAGCGCTTTTCATCCGCTTCGACCCAATCTTCATCCAGTGAGTCGATGGTCTCCTCCAAAAACCTGATGCACTCCCTCTCCTCTCGACTCAGGAATTGTAGGCCCTCATTCTCCTGAAGGGGGATTTGAGAAGTCAATTAATTAAGAGGTCAGAAATCATACAGAGGAAGGAAAAGTAACAGTATGGATCAAAAGATCAGGTGGCAGATAAAAAGCAAGACAGCAATCAGGTCATGTGACAACCTTGACAGCAAGTCAGGGATGCAATAAAAACTAAGTTACACTTAGACTGATTCACAGAATCCAGACAGATGTTTTTTGCAATTTAACTGTTACAATACACAATATTTCTATACATTGCCATTTTATCCCAAGTAACAAATATAGCAAAGATTTCTGTTATACTTTCATCATCCTACTTTTTGCAAAATCTCCATAAAGAATCATCCTGAAATCCATTAAGGTTGTAAAGGATACCAAGATAATCACTGTATGATTTTAAAAAAATGATTTAATACAAATTTTGAGCCTTTTTTTAAAAGGCTGCATCATATCTCTCAGGTCAGGCGCTACATGTGCACGACACTCCTTAAGTAAATAGATCTGCCCGGTGTGTAAATTGCCCCAGGTATCATTCCATTAATGGATCTTTGAACCGAGCTGTGTGCACAATATGCAGCTGAAATGGAGACTCAAACAGACTCTACATCTACCAAAACTCTACATTTACAAAAAAGAAATACTGTGCTTATAGTCTACAATAAAAGGTCACATTTCACAGTACACACAAGGCTGTATAATTAGCAGCCTTCTCCAAAGAAATGGAGACAGCTCAAAGAAATCCAGCAATTTTGTTTCGGTCATTGTTGAGTAATTTGTATGTGGGTTTACAGAACTACCTGTGCTGTTTACAGTAGAAATATTTACCAGCAGCTAAATTATTAAACCACTATCCCGATGGTTTGAAATTTAAAAAAAAATTTAAAAAGCAGCTTTGTTTCTGTTTGCTGAACCCTGAATTAAGCAATCAACCAATGATGGCCCTAAGGTGAAGAGTCCTTTGATGTCCCCTTTGGGAGAGTCACCTGCTATCAGGGTGAACACTGGTCCCCAGAGTCTAACAGAGTCCTTTGATGTCCCCTTTTGGAGAGTCACCTGCTGTCAGGGTGACCTCTGGACCCCATAGTCTAACAAAATGCCCTGAGGTGAAGCCCTCAACGTGATGGAAAAGACGGAGGGCAAGCATCTTCTCTGAAGCCGAGATAAGTTAAGAGGCCCTGACTGATGCCACCTGAAGGGTATCCCAGAATGCTCAGGGCAGGAGGTAGGGGACACCCTAGTCTGGATATCTGCACTGCTGATATTGAACTATGATATGATTTTTGCTTTCTTGAGAGGCTGGGGAAAACAAATGAGCTCAAGTAGGTATATGCCCTGTAATGGTCTGCCCATTAGGCCTACAGGGCAGACTCTAAGGCACTGCATTGGATATTAGATTATGAAACATGAATTACCACTGATTTAAGCACTCAGTAGTGAACAACGGCAAAGAAAGCTGCAAGTGTGTACTGTGGTGTCATTCAGCCACTAAATTAATCTGCAAATTAATATTAGCAGACACTCCAAGGCACACAAACAGAATCACTGTTTAAACAATAATCAGGATCGTTTTATCACACAGTGACAGATACACTAACCTTGTTTGTTATTACATCATGGTGAACAACAGTTTAATCGTTAATCTTGGATTATTCCTTTACATCCGCTCTTTTCCTGCTTACACTGTCAGAGAAATTATACATAATAGACTTAAAAGGCTTCGTCTGTTACAGAAACTCGCTACAAATTGGCTGAGAAGCAGTCAAAACTCTTCCAGATAGGAAACCATGTGAAACAACAGTCGTTTGTCTGTGATCTGGGAAATAAGCACAGACTTACAGCGGGCCTGGTGCGGTTTTGGGTGTTCCCTCTGCCATTCTGGGCAGCCCAGCCGCCTCCATACCGGGAGCCGGCGGCAGGCACATGTAAGTCCATTGATTGCGTGCGGTGGCCTTGCGGCTTTTCCGGCTTCTCACGAAAAAGGGTTTTTATTTTTTATTCTAAAAGCAGCTCCTGACTAGGTCCCGCCGCAGGTCACTTCTCACGCCAAAGAATATTGCATCTCTTTTCTTTTTAAAAAAAAGAAGAAAAATAATAAATTAAATGAAGACACATTTTTTCTCCATCCAGAAAAAATAGGCAATGAAAAATACATATATCAATAAACGTAACTGCATAATCACTGGCACTGCCTGTTCAAACAACGATACGTAATGTATCGTTAAATATCTCAATGTTTTTTTTCCTGAACATTGCAGTTTGTAGGAACCATACAGCCAAGAAACAAAATATTAATTGGTTTCAAATCTCTATAACCCTAAAACTACGCTGAAAACTTAGACTAGCATTTTTAAATGAATATTTTACGTTACGTTAACAATTGCACCTAGACGGTAAGATAATTTTTGTTACTATCAATTTTTACATTCTACGGCTGACATATTAGCTGAAGCAGACACCCCCCACCGTCTCTCGGTTTCCCCACCGCTGAAATTCGACTGGCAGCGCATATAACCAGCAGTAGCCTAACTGTGATCTGGACATGTAACAATAGATCTGAATAAGTGACTTGAGAAAGACGAGGCTATTGTCCCCACACTCAGCCCACTTCGGGGGACCCCTGGGGACAGCCGAGGGAGTCGACTGACCGGGAAATCAAACTTTCAGCAGGGGTCATGGGTAGGCTGCATATACACAGACTTCTTGAAATATGTATTTCAATATTACGACTATTTTCTATCTGTTAGGTGATAAGTATTGATGTGGTCAGCTTACATAACTATTAGATAAACACGCATCTCATTTAAACCCATTCCATGAATTGCTGAAATACATGAAATTTACATGTCTGGTCAAAGGCATTATAAAGATACTTACATTTCAGTTTGTACCTTTCGTTTTCTCTCTCTTTTCTTAAACTTCTTATTATTGTATAGGAGTCGTATAGGACCTTCTGCGTTCTCACACAAATAAGTTTATTTTTGAAAATTATATTTGAGTAAGTCCTCCTAGAGGAAATACTCTTGGGTACTTTACTTCTCTAAAGCTTCATAAAAAAGAGGGGGAAAAAAACATTTAAATACTGTGACAAGCTCCTCCTGTATTCTGGAGCAACACGAGCTCCGCTCCTTCCATTTCGAAAGCGAATCACGAACACCACCCTCCACCCTCGCCATTACATCGATCATATTTTGCTTACGACATCATATTTCTCTAAGTTAACACAATCCGTTCTATTGTGAACTAAGGAATCGTTTTACAGCAAGTGTTAATTCACATTAAGACTGTAAACGATTAATAAATAACAAACGTACGTGTATGATAGCCTATACTTAGACCTATTACTTAGTTTACAGGCATTCAATATGTCTTTATTATGTACAGGTATGACTTACTGTATGGTGAATTTTGGTCGCAGATAGTGAGTGTGACGAGCAACCTCGCTAAACATTTAAATGATGTGTGTTATTATAACCATTACATGTATACAGGCTATGTGCCCTGCGATGGACTGCCGCTCTGTCTGGGTTGTTCCCTGCCATTACACTCTAACATAACGCTGTTTTATTTATGTCTAGTGCTCATACTCCACATTAGAGGTTAATATCCATGTAAGAAACGGCATTTTTGATCTTTTATAACATTCAATTTTTATTGTGATGATTCTTCAGGGGAAACTACGGGAATAGAGCGACGCCACCCAAACGGCAGCATTAAGTCCTTTGGGGAGGGGTGTCCCAGACAGAGGACCTGACTTCAGCCATTAACACCACGGCCGTCTGACTTACTGCATTAGTCCTGCTTTGGTAATGGTGACGCACCCAAACAGCACCAACATAAACAGGGTAGTGAAGTCAGTTGAATAGATCATTGGTGCTCCGTTGCGCTCTCACCAGCCCATCACAGGCAGGTCCCCCAACATTACCAGAGATCCGGCCTATTCTCTCTCCTGCACAAGGTACAGGTGCCTCCAAACTAGGACCAGCCGACTGCTGTACAGATTCCTCTCCCAAACTCCAATAACAACCCCTCTCAACACTGGTCACTTTAATACTGGACACTTTGGGAACTAACTTTTTGAATATAGCCTATTTATTCAACTATTTATATATTTTTAATATTTTCCATCTACCCTTCTCATTACAGTAATTTTCGGTCTGAGGCAATTAATTTTTTTTTTAATGTATGCAACTACACTAAAAACGACAATAGGCATAAAACAAATAAAAGAAAATCTGAAACATGACACCCGAGGCTAACGGCCAGTGTTTTTTGCCCCGCACTGCGTTAGAGAGTCATCTAGTGGGATATTAAAAGTAGTGCACAAAATTTTGTTCCCAGCGGAACACCTCGTTTATTAAGAAATATTATTGTATTTAGCCGCGATCCTACATTATAAGCGTTTGAGAGACAGATTCTTACATTTCTCAACAAGTAACAAAAATACACTAATGTATTTCATACTTCACCTAAACGTCATGGAACAAAATCTGTGATTTAAATATTACAGCCAAAAACTGTCAACCCAAGAAGTTCTTAGTACAATAGTTCACTAATCGAGAAACAAAATCATACGGGCTGATGTGGCTGCCATGCTATTTAAATTCCCAAGCGTCCTGAACGATTAAAAAAATAAAACTCAGGTAAGTTTTAAACATGAAGACTCGTTCCCATTACTTGAACCACAAAACTGGTGAAACGATTCCCCCTGGTGGCCAATTTATAGATTTTTTTTCTCCTGCTTTATGGATCGAACGTACCTTGGATATGGGAAGGCATCTTTCCAAGGGGGTCAATTTCCCAGGATGGCATCATTGGAGGGACACCACAGGGAACCTGCACAACTGTACATCTGAGTAGATGGCTCAAGTATACCAGAACTGCCACTGGGTGTCACAGCTGCTACTAACAGACAGAGCCATCAGAATGTAATGCTGGCTAACAGTGGTGGAATGTAACGAAGTATTTGTACTTCGGACCTGTAAGTCTTGTAAGTCTGACCAGGAAACTGACACAGGGAGCGCATGTGGGATTCAATTTGTACTTCGTTACTGTACTTAAGTAAATTTTTACGTATCTATACTTTACTTAAGTAAAAAAAATAATGCATACT
>JAODUD010000062.1:27913816-27929706 GCA_026784285.1 Stomatorhinus walkeri
CGCAGGGTGGCTGGGCTCTCCCTTAGAGATAGGGTGAGGAGCTCGGTCATTCGGGAGAGACTCAGAGTAGAGCCGCTGCTCCTCCGCATTGAGAGGAGCCAGATGAAGTGGCTCGGGCATCTGCTTAGGATGCCTCCTGGACGCCTCCCTGGTGAGGTGTTCAGGGCATGTTCCATTTGGAGGTGGTCCTGGGGAAGACCCAGGACACGCTTGAAGCACTATGTCTCTCGTCTGGCCTGGGAACGCCTTGGGATTCCCCCAGAGGAGCTGGATGAAGTGGTCGGGGAGAGGGAAGTCTGGGTTTCCCTGCTGAGTCTGCTGCCCTCGCGACCCGACCTCAGATCCAGCGGGAGATGATGGTTGGATGGATGGATAGATGGCAGGACAGTTAAAGCATCAGTATATTAACATTGGAATAACACTATTTAAAAGTGCATGCATACAGTGTAAATCTTAACGGAAAACTCTTTTTTGATTTCCCATGCTTCATATATCCTCTCATCAAAGATACTGCAGTTTTCCAGTTGACAATTGTATATAACTGTTAATGCTCCCTTGTTCTTTGAAATTTAATAATCTTTATCTACAAGATTACAACATCATATTTTATAAATTACAGTGCATGAAAAGAAATGAAAATCATATATTTTCCAGACCTTTAGTCATTAACTGGGAAAATTTTGTTATTATGATAACCTACAGTGGCCCAAAATCAAATCTGGGCATCAAGATAAGAATAATTTTTATAACCATATTTTAGCTATACTGTACAAGGTTTCCCAGTTGTGATGCATCTAACATGAATTCAATACACAGACCATGCAATAAAGGTGTTTTATTCATTAGGACACAGTTCTCCCCTGGAAGTGCCTAGCATTCACATGAAGAGCTTGTTACAAATCAAGTACACGACACTCATCTGAACTCAAACCACACAAATCGGCATTTCACCTCGCTTCAGTCAGCTGAAGCGTCACATACACATTCTATAAACCCTCATAAGGTACAACATTTTCATCCCGGCACACATGTCCAGGTTCCTAATGAGATTTGGCATTGATTGCTGTCCATTTTCGCAGTGGTGCTAAGGTGTTTGGTGTGTGGTGAGCACCTTCTCTCACCCTCTCTATCAAGGCACCCAGTCTACTTGGCTGCAGTAAATATTCATATAATTCTAATAAAATAAAGAATTTAAATTTTTTCCCTTGTGAGTCACTTTGGGTAAATGAGTAAATGGAAGATTACAGTCTCGGTATAATGCAAGTGAATGTAATGTAATGTAATGAATGTCAGTTTGGGTATAATTTGGTCACCAACATAGTTCGGGAATATACTATCAAAATTTGAATTTCAGGTTTATTGAAGAATGCAAATAGTGCCCATGTGTGTTTCCCTTGCATTTTAGCAGTGGACATGGCTAAACCCCTTTGGCTGAGCACGCCTACCTTTAGAAACTAGGCTTACTGATTTCTGCGTTATACCGAGGCTATACCGTAGCAGTTTAGTCACAGTTCACAGAACTTCATATCCATAATGACCTGTGCAACAGAGATCAGCAAAAAAAAAAACATGGAGTGCATGAAGCGTGTCAGGAATTGCGAATTGGACACAGTACAGCGTGTTCCGGCTGTTAATACAGCGCCGGGATTAATGAAAGGAGGAATAACATCAGAATTGATTTGGTATAAGATGTTTATAGTAAAATCTATATACAAACACTAATGTTTGCATTTTCATCCTGCATATGTGCGTTACAATCTACCTGGCCAAAAATCCTGCACAAAAAACAATATGGCAGGGATACAGCAGGAAGGAAGACTGACCATAAACCAACCAGCTGGTTAGATAAATAAGTCAATGTTTCGGCCTCCCTGGGGGGGTTAGAAGACACAGACAGTGTTCGCTAATTAGTGTCTGGAGGTCCTTTTGATGAATCAGCTCTTCCGAGTTTGTTCGAATGACGGATTCGTTTAGAGTCGCTGACTTTTCCTTTGTAGTGAGCTTTAATGTTTTCTCATTGGCAGGTATAGAAAAATGAAGGAATCGGCTAAAAGACCAAGATAATTTCATTCGCTTAAAGGAATAATTCAAAAGAATCTCATTCGTGAACCACACAAGCGTAGGGCTGTTTCTGATTTGCATAACAATTAAACCAAAGGAAACATGCTATAGTCAAAATATGCTATAGTCTGCCTTAAATGAGTGTAGCGTCTTAAAATTATTTTAAGGAAAGGGCACTGACTCTTCTCACAAAGGCCTACTTACTGTCATGTTTCAGGGTGAAATAAAAGTTAATGTGATCAGGGCCATGCCAGGTAGGACACTGAATTATGATAGGATTTGTAAACTAGCATTTCAGTCAATCCTTCTGACATGGATTATCATGATCACTTTTATAAAAGTCGAAAACTCGGTATAATCTAAGTTATCAATTATGACAGTAAAATCTAATTTAATCAAAAAGTGAAGTCTATTACCAGTGACCTGCCAGTTCTGTGTGAATATTGATAATTAACAAACACATGTAAATTTATATAGCCTATGTTAGATACAGACACCTGCACTTACAATTTACACAGAAAACTCCAATTGTGGTTAGAGTAGCCAGACATCTTTCTGATATTTATAATCTGTTACACATAAAATGCAAACTGCAATATCATAATAATTTAGTCTATATTATGGGTCTGGGGGGAAAAATATCCTGTTTACCCTTCAGATAAAAAAACAATAATGATCTAGAGTTCAGCATCAGGCAGTAAGAGTAATTAAACTGGGAACATCTAGACAGATTAATACTAAACTTCAAGGGAGTCAGCAGAAAATATGCAGGCTGTAGAAAGGGATTGCACAATGTTCGCTTGTCAGCTGAAGATACTTCGTGATTAAATGAATATAAACTTTCACCATCAAAAAGCTGCATCTTTACTACTAATCCAATTGGTATGATTACAGGGCTGATGTGAGCTATAGAAATATGACTGAAATAGGACAGTATTTGAATCCACTGAGCTACAATAACACTGAAACTATATTCTATTTCAGATTCTGGGGAAAAATATATTTCCATATAAAATAAACTCACCTCAATTAGACATCTGAATAAAACCCAATAAAAATAATAAAGGTGTGTGTGTATACACACACGCACACACACAAATATGCAGGGTATTCCCTCAGTGTCAGCAATGAACCTGTAAATGGTTCAGAATATTAAAGTTAGTTCTTACTGTACATTTCTTTTAAAATTATGAGAAAACAGAAAATTAACTGCACTGCTGTTAATTAGCAACAATCAAAAAAATCAGCCAGTTCAAAATACCGTCTACAAAAGCTAATGGTGTTCCATCACAGCTTCGGAAAAGATGTTATATAAACCAGAAAAATTACAATATTTTGTCCCGGCTGTGCCTCAGATCAACATGGACTCCTGCATAGCGAATGGATCTTGAGTGTGCCTGTAGTGTGGTCCTCCGTACACTGGGGGCACCTGTTGCTGAAACTGTGCCCCGTATCGGAGAGGGCCCTCTGTCCCAACAGGGCAGTTGAACTCTTGCACAAGGGACGTTTGTGCCTTCTGGACCCTGGGTGACTTAGGAATGGTCCAGGGCGGATGGGTATTCTCGGCGGGGCGGCCCGCTGATTCCCTGCCCCCTCCCAGCCACTCTGGCCTGCGGAGTGCTGGCTGTGCTATGCGACCCTCCTCTCCGTGGTCAGCCCTGGGAATGCAGGTGGACATGCCAACAGGTTTGGTAGGCTGTGTCAGGTAGGTGCTGTCTTGCTGGGCACCGTGCCCAGACAGTGCTGGAGGGGACTCAGTAGGTTGGCTAGTGTAGAAGGCGCTTGTGGAGGCTGTATTGGGGGAAGGTCGCGTGTTTCGGCGTAGGGCGCGGCCATATGGGTGCTCTTCTAGGCTTGCATTATGCTGCCGCTCCTGTAGCCTGTGCTGTGCTGAAGGATGCTGGGATGAGGAGGAACCAGAACACTCCACCAGCCTTTGGGTCTGCCCGTCAACCTGATACTCATGTTTCTGGGGCTGAGGCCTGGTTTTGGAGCTCCTGGGAGCTTGGGTTGGGTTGCTTTGCTGCAGAGGCTGCCTGTCGTCTCGTATAGTCCGACCGGACGGTCCCTCCATCTCGTCCTGCATTGGGCTCTCCAACTCGGATTCACTCACGTTGTCGTACTGTGAGGCATTTGAGCCCCGATTGAATCGTGGCCGGAAGAAGCGGGACCTGGAAGCTGGCCAGCGCAGGTTAGAATGGGAGTCCTCAGTTCCGTTCAGCGAGGGCAGCAGCGAACCACCCGGACTGGAGGACAGGGCGAGCCCCCTTCCCACCTCCGCCAGCTTGTCCTCGGAGGGCTTCACCCAACGGGGGGTGATGTCCCTGTATGTACCGGAAGTCACACTGGAGTTATGGTTGGCCGAGCTATGGTATATTGACTTGGCGGCCGCTGCAGCAGCCTGAGACGCTGCCTGGCTTGGGGTCGGCTGCTGTCTTCCATGTCCCGCCTCCACAGACGTCCGAGAGAGAGCTTCCTTCTTCTCTGCCCTGTGTTGGCGCACAAGTCGCTCCAGAGAATCCCTCCTCGCCCGGCTGCTGGCTCGGCGCTCCTTCTGGTGCTCGGACTCCACCCCTAGATCCGTCCTCGGCTCCAGGGAGACTCCGGCTACTGGATTCAGCTCCGCCCCCCGCTGGATGTTGAGGCTTTGCCCATTGACTATGTGCTTAACAGAGGCTGGGGGCTCGGGGGGTAGTTGCCCCATGGGCTTCTTCGGAAACTCATCCTCTTTACCTGGAGGGGGGGGGTTAAAAGTCAGATAATTCTTTAGTCTACCTTCAGTGTCGTTTCAAGTAATAAACTTGGAGGGTGGGGGGTTCAAGTAATAAATTTTAGAAGTTTTCAAAAAAATCATTACATTTGGGCTTTACATGAAGTTTATATTAATGTAAAAAAACATTGTATTTTGCAATATGCTTGGGACGTTTTGGGGGGGGGGGGCACATTGACCCACTTAGGGCAACAAGAAGTGGAACAGACAGGAAGTAATGTGTGTTGACTTGCAGCTCCCTGAACACAGATGCACCTATTTACCTATTTAAAATCACGCTAATATATGGCAGCATGATACTTAACTCACCTAATACTCAATCACATTTGGTACCTGATAATAGACACCTTTTCTTTCTTTTAGTTTTCAGGAAAAAAATATTACTTGAAGAAAAATTAAAATTCCAAAAATGTATTTTTTCAGGTTTACAGTCTTTGCAAGTGTACGCGGCACATAGAGCTAGGCAATATAACAAAGTATTTTACTACATATCTTTTTTCCGTATCTGTCGACATTGAAATTTATCTCAATATAATTCAAGTCACTATTTCTTTATGTCAGTGCTCCATTTTTGCTTAAAATTCCCTTAGGATTCCCCTGAAGCAGATTCAGATTCTTGGAGTGCAAACTGAAATGTGATTTTTATAAATGAATCATTCAAAATACATTTTGTCACCAGGCATAACACTAAAAAATGCTGACAGTAGAGTTTGTTGCTGGGGTTTGTCTTTGGCTCTCTTGCCGCTCATTCCAAGGGACGTGTTTGACGATTCTGGTTGAACTGCCCCACTTCAGTTATTTTACAGAATTGTCTTGTTGCCGTTTCCAATTCTGCAGCAATACAGGACGTTATTTGTCCTGTGTTTTATGATTTGCCATCTGTCAAATTTTATTACCCGGGACCCGGCTGCACTTTTTCTGCACCAACTTTTGCCCCAAAACACACCCTTGCTGAAGCCGTCGAACCATGTCAAAAGTTTATGGCCAGTCGACATTTCCAGTGCTGCTTGATCATTCAACCGTGGCTTATGTCTTTGAAGCTGTGACAAAAATGAAAATCTCTGATGCCAAAAGGTAACTTCCAGTAATGTTAATATGCCTTTCTGTCCAGTTACAGTAAATTTGATTAGTTATTTATCTACAATTTCACCTAAGGTTGAAGTTAGGCGATATGGAGTTCGAAACTGATGCCAGAATGTATGACGTGGGCCAGAGAGTATTCTGCAAGGCAATGCTGGCTTACTACAGGTGTTGCATCAAAGTGTTTGTGTGTGAGTGGGAGTGTGCAAGAAACTGCACAAACTGATGCTCGGTATTTCTGTATTGTTTAAACAGCACTTTGCATTGTGGGAATTTCTTCTCTCCAGTCATATCGAACAGTGTGCCTGAAGATGTATCTATTAATTTTCAGGCAAAATATAGGTGCCATCATAATACTCGCAACCTCAAGGCCTTTGGAGGACCTGGACGAGAACAGCAGCATGAGCATCAACCATGATGAGGATAATGCAGAAAGAGAGCCAGCATGTACTTTGCAAAGAAAGAAAGAAAAACTTGTGCTCAGTAATTATATTAAGATGTCTATATTGTACCATGTTGAGTGGGTATTTCGTATCAGATTGCAGATTGATGTTTCTATCATTTTCCATCTTCTAGAGTCCGTTGAGAAATGGGATGAGATTTGCAGGGAGTTTTCAGCAATGGTCTGGAATCAGGAGCCACATCAGCCTTGATGTAGATTTTTGATAAAGTACAAGGAGACCTTTCAGAACTGGTGTCGGTTATGCACGCTAGGCTGTTTTGGTGCTGTTAGCCTGCCACTGAAACAGGCATGTGCTCTGGATGAAAGCACAGCACAGCCGACATCTAGAGCCCGTCGGAAGATAAAACTAAGGGGAAGGCGGCAACAGGCAGACAGAGAAAAGCACCAGCGAGCCAGAACCATCAGCAAGGTCAAGTAAAGGGAGGATCAAACACAGCCTATTCCAGGCTGTACAAAGTCTTTGCAGTAATCCCAATTAACCCCCCCCCCCCACACACACACCTTCCATGAGGATCAGACACTGGACCACAGTGCTTCACTTTCACCATCCGTGAGGATCAGATGCTGGGCTGCTAATTTCTGTGTATAGTTATCTGTCTATAGTTTCTTTTACAAACCTATACAGGTGGCCTGCAGTTACTATCTATAGTTCATTTTACAAAGAATCAAGCTGACTTGCAACAAACGCTATTACCGACCTAGAACGATGCATTGTTCAGTCACGCTGTAAGGCGTGTCAGGTTCAGCAGGGGCGTGTATCTGGGGGAGAGCTGGAGCAGAAACAAATAACCGGGGGTGGAGCAGGGGGGGGAGGCACATATTTCTTCAGATTAAAAGTGGAAACTCTAATTGCTGGTGTCTTCGACTGTAAGCTTGCATTCTGTATGTTCTACTGGGTGGCAAAGGTGACTTAGGAATGGTACGGTGGTAAAATAGGATTACAGTATTTCCAGCCTTAGTTGGCAGAGGATTTGGCAGGGTTTACAGTACGCGACACCAGTGTGCTGTGTGTGGGACTTCAAACTGCCAAGGAACTGCCACACCACAAACATCTTTTTACTTTGTTCATCTCCAATAACCCCATATTTATAAGAAGTGGCTGCTGAGCTGATGCTTCCTTCACCGGCACAGAAGTTTCCTCAGAGGGATTGCTAATCTCTACCATGTATAGGGCAGAAGTTTCCTCAGAGGGATTACTAATCTCTACCATATATAGGGCAGAAGTTTCCTCAGAGGGATTACTAATCTCTACCATGTATAGGGCAGAAGTTTCCTCAGAGGGATTACTAATCTCTACCATGTATAGGTGGTGTGCTCTGCTAACTCGGTAAACCTTACTGTGCATTTATTGGGCATGGGATGTCCCTTCTTAAAAGACTACTATATGATTGGTTGGAATTGCATTCGTTTTGTGATGTGATAGGCTGATGTGTGCTAGCAAGCAATGCTAATCCTTATTGACAATTTATCGACATTTTCTTATTTAAATTTTATGTGATGATAAATTGATGTATTGTTTATGTTGCCCAACCACAAGTAAATGTTTTCTAGAATCTCTACATTGTGAATCATAATACAGTATCACTGTCAGAATCTAGTATTAGCGGACAGGAGGCAGCAGTAATTACAGCTATAAAATGCAAGAAAAATTATATGTTTGCTTGGGGGTGGGAAGTGGGAGCCCTGACGCTGTCAATCAAATGGATGGACAGATGGACTGACAAACATGTGAGCTGGGAAGAAGGGTTGTGAAGTTTGCCCACCGGTTGCTGTTGTAGGAGTGGATTTGGGCTCCACCCACTGTTTTGTTGGCTGGTTGCGATTGGTGGAAAAGGAGACAATGAGAGACAGAGCAAAGTGATTAAACTGCATGTTAAGTTAGGTGTTAGCAGCCTCTAAAGGGGCGGGTCTACATACAATGACCATGCAGCTGCTGAGCTTAAAAGATCTTCAAAAGGCCTAAACAGACAGATACTTACAGCTTGCACAGGAAGTTAGCAAATGTTACAGCATATGTTACAGTCTTAAAGTGTTAGTTTGCATTAATTGTGATGAATAGTAATACTGGGCTCAGAGAGCAGTCTATACTGCCAACTGTTCGATGACTGGTCAGTGTCAGTGGCTTTGGGATGATGCTACTGTAAGTTGTAGAAGTTTGAATGTGTTATATGAATGTCAGCCCCTTCACTGGATGTCACAGTGTGTAGGACAGGGAGTTCCCGTGGGTTTAACAGTTAATGCATAATCAGAGCTGACATGATAAAAGACAAGATAAAAACTAGGGTATAAATTCTGTGAACACAATAAGCAGCTGAAGACATGTGGCTGAACCTGCAGAAGAATGTTCTGCTATGGCTATCTGCTATCTGCTATGGCTATCTGCTATCTGCTATGGCTATCTGCTATGGCTATCTGCTATGGCTATCTGCTATCTGCTATGGCTTCTCAGTATTGGGGCGAGCTGGACAGTACCTGGAGCTGGCAGCTCCAATTTGGAACGCCTCAGCTCTGACATGCAGTTCTGCAGCTGGTCGATGGCAAAGTCGTCATCGAAGAAGAAGTCCTTGGCAAGGGTGACCTGCAGGAACTCCACCAGCTCCTCCATGGAAAGCTTCATTAGATGCTCTGTAGGGCATAGGCGAGAAAGTGTGGGTGAGACCAGATGGATCAGCGGGTATGTGCAGAACGGAGGACTGACATGCTGAGTACAAGAGGCATAAAACAGGGGAGAACAGGACAGGCATGCAAGGAGCGACACGGGCACAGACAGACATGAGTGCACTGAGGTAGGGACAGATAGACTGACATACTGAGGTGGAGACAGACAGACAGACATACTGAGATGGGTACAGACAGACAGACATGAGTGCACTGTGGTGGGCACAGACAGGCAGACATATTGAGGTGGAGACAGACAAACATGAGTGAATTGAGGCAGCACAGACAGAGAGATATACTGAGGCAAGCAAGACAGACAGACAGACATACTGAGGCAGACACACACAGACAGACAGACATACTGAGGCAGACACAGACTGACAGACATGCTGAGGTATGCATAGGCAGACAGACAGACATACTGAGGCAGATACAGACAGACATACTGAGGCAGACACAGAATGACAGACATGCTGAGGTATGCACAGGCAGACAGACATACTGAGGCAGATACAGACAGATAGATATACTGAGGCAGGCACAGACAGACATACATACTGAGGCAGACAGACAGACATACTGAGGCAGACAGAGACAGGTAAACTGAACTGAGAAGGGGAAGAATGTGGGAGAATGATCAGCCTAAGGGTACCAATGCGAGATGGAGCCATCAGGCCAGACAGGCAGACAAATGTAAAGAGAGGCAACGCAAGAGAAGAGAGAATGGAAAGTGAGATTAATGTATAAAGTGAGGCGAGAGGAACGATAACAAAGATGCATGGGAGGATGAGAATGGAAAATGATGAAACCAGAAGTTTCTGCACTGTGCAAGCCCATTTACGACAGGGGTCCTTTCAGCGTGATTCCCCTCCAAGCAAGAGGCCCCCAGTGGGCACTTTGCCAGAGTACTGTCGCTCTGACAGTGCCAGCATCGCCATGCTCTGCTTTGATAGAAGGCACGGCTGGGAACTCATTTGCAGAAATGAGCTGGGAAATAATTTTCTGTAACCACACCAACAGGGGGCACTGGATTCTGCTCTCCTGGGTAATGGCTGCAACTTGGTGAGGGGCAATTATTATGAGCCCTTTACCAAGGAGGAAAATGGGTGAAATAACAATGCAATAGCAATAACAGTGACCTAGAGCAGTGGTTCCCAAACCGGGGGGTGTAGAGGTATTGCGGAGGGGCGCACCAATGGGATAGCCTCATGCGCATGTGCCACCGTAAAATAATCTCTTCACGGACTGGGCGATTACACAAATAAAGCAGCGCAACATTACAGTAACAAATAATAAATAAACCATTAACTTACGTTTACTATTAGAGCATTTATGTCATTTATTTAAACTTTATTTTGCTAGGTAAATTAACTGAAAACCAGTTCTCACTGCTTTACGTGAAATTTGAGAGAAATAGCAGATTACACTTCAGAACTTCTTGGGATACAAACGTTATACACTGTGTGCAGAATTATTAGGCAAGTACTATTTCTGGACATATTTTTAGTAAAAGTTGGGCAGACTTGTAAAAAGAAATTCTGAAGTAAAAATATTTAGAGAGAAAATGTTACATTAGACTTTCATATACACAGACAAATGAAAAGCTCTTGATTTTCAGTGTGCATACTGTAAATATTAGGCAACCAGAAACTAAGTGGATTTTCTCACTTCACCATCAACAGAAATAATAATAACATTGTCTTATTCGGTCTATATAAGGAATAACAAACTTCACCAAGTTTATTATCCTGTATAGCCACCTTTCTTCTGAATGACCATAATGAGACTGTTCACCATTGAACCAGTCAAGTTTTTGCCTTGATCCCGTCCTGAATTAGCTACGTCAGCTAGGACCGCCTCCTAGATGCTGCTCTGAGATGCATACTGCTTATCATCTTGGTAAATCTCATACTTTAGTCAGGCCCTGTAGCTCTCAGTGGGCATCATGTCAGGCGATGATGGTGGCCTGGTCATAATTCAGTCAGCTTTCTTTGCCAATCTATGGAATACTGTGATGCATAGGAAGGGACACTGTCCTACTTGCATAGCATGGAGAGGGGCACCGTCCTGCAAGAATATCATGGGGTGAAGCACAATCCTGCATGCACATCATATCCTTTTTGAAAGCTGCTGACTTCTTCCTGTACCAGTGTTTGAACAAGGTATAGTGTAGAAATTGGCATTAGATCTTGTGGTTAATTGTTATACCATCTGGAAGTCTGAAAGATCCAACAAGTTCATCACTGATAACTGCAGTCCACACCATCACTCCTCCACCACCCTGTTGGTGCTTGAAGAAGGTGACCATGCACGGGCCCATCCATCTGCTCCACCAATAGTCACTCTCATCTCATCTGTTCACAAAATCTTTGTAAAATCACTCTTGAGATGTGACTGTGTACATTCTTGACATTTTAGCTTGCATGCCTTACTAAGTGGAGGTTATGTTTCAGCCTTTGTGACCCTAGCGATGTCATGTAACACACTGCACATAGTGCTTCCAGAGATTCCATTCAGATCGCAGTTTTTTTAAATGGTGGCATTCGACTCTAAAGAGTTTCTATGTCTCCCCTTTAATTTGATACATAGCTTTAGCAGTTAATTTGTCTTCTTCTCGCTACATGCTTCTTCCATCCTCTTTTTCTGATGGCCACAAATCCCTCGATTGTACAGTAGTCATGTTTTACAGGTTTAGCAGTTCTGATTGTTTTGCATCCCTCTGACTGGCACTGTACAGTTTTGTGTTTTTCTGCCCTCTGCAAGGTCCTTTTTTGCCCATTTTAATAGTCATAAAAATTTGCCTAATAATTCTGCACAGGAAAGTATCTATGTTTCCTGTTTTTCTTCAAACTACTCAGACAAAATACTGAACATGTCCTGCCTTTTAGACAGTTCATTCTTAATTACAGATTCATCTGGACTGAAAATATTGGTTGGATACAAATAAAATACACACTTGCCTAATAATTCTGCACACAGTGTACAAGCATCACGTTCTTCAGACAATCGGGCAAAGTTGTGTTATCACGTAGGCTGTTCCAGTTTGTTCAGCCAGCTGAGAGGTGCTGTACGATCTGTCTTTAGTCGTCTTGTTCTTGAAAGGTTTTGGCACCATGTGACATGGTGACGTGTGACGACGTTTTGTAGCGCTGGACAAAAAAATCTAACCATACCATGAAAAACGAGATTTAAAAATATCTACATGAAGTGCAGGGAGACTATCAATTAATCGGTATGATTTATTGTTGTTTTGTGCTATAGTATAGGCGGAAACCTACGGTTATCAATAAAAACAAAATACGGTAATTGTAAGACAAACTTTAATTTGTGTACGCCAATGAATATTAACATGCATAATTTCAAACTTATGCTGGATTTTTATTTTTAATTTATTGCTCTTTTTAATCCCACAGTGGTGAAATCGCGCCATTTGTATTTTGTAATTGCATTTGTTTCACTCGGTGAGAAAAGGGAGTTGTATTTCAAATAAATTTTGAATCTGAACTTGTTTAGTTTGAATGGGGGGGCTCAATAATGTTAATATGTAGAAAAGGGGGGCCCTGCAGAGAAAGCTTGGGAACCACTGACCTAGACTGATAATCGGCAGAGTTTAAGAAGCCTTGTGGTTTAAGACATGAAGATTCAGAGAAGATTCTACTGAGCTTGAGCTTATAGGGAGTATAAGACATTTATAGAGCTTCAGGTGTAGAAGAAGTGGTGCTGTGGGTGAGATTAACATGTGCCGTTTCTACTTATTGCTCATTGGCTGGTCCATAGAACTCCTTTACATTAAACAGGCAGTGACTGACAGTTCACCATAATCCTGACATTTTCACTCCCCGTCTATACAGAGCTTTCATTTTCAGACCCAGAGGGCTCCAGTATACCTCCAGTATCTCAATTTTAAGGTGCAAAAAACCTTTATGTCTTAGATCAGTTGACTTGGAGAACCCGTGAGCCCTTACTTTTGTGCAGCTTGAGTATGGTGTAAGACATGGCGGTGAGGACTCGTTCCCCTTCCAGGATGTAGATGTCCCAAATCCTGAGGGTCAAGGTGAATGGGGTCTGCAATCAGGACAGAGATCACGTGGCTGAATTATCTCTATATTTATTCAGTGTTTTTGTGTAGCAATTTTTTCCTCTCTGAGGAAACAAAGGACTTAATTGTCTGTAACATTAGCGTTTGTGTCATTAAAGTTTGTCCAGTACTCAATAAAATCAGAGCTGCACCTTCATTCCCAAATTCACCAGCAGTTGACCTCATGCTACCGTTCTATGTCTGCTATTTTTTAACAGTCTGACTCAGATTTTCCATGAACCAGCGGCGGCACAAGGATGAGGAGATAACGGAAGCAGGAAGGTTATTCACCCTGTCCAGGAAACACTGGAAGAACCATTTCATGGTGTAAAGGCTGGTGAACACTTCTTGATTGTCCTGGGGGGAAGGAAGCATACCAAACAGATTATGTCCAATGAAAACACCAATAGCTGCAACAGGAGGACAGCCCATCGATACTGGATAGCCAATAAACAACTGAGCTGACCAGGATTGTTATACAGAGGCCTGAGGTCACACACAAACATGGAAAGTCCCATTCTCTGATTTCGACTCAAGTACACTGAACTTTAATCCCTCACATCAATCAAAAGCACATTTATTTCCCCATCTGGGCTGTTCTCTTCACCTCCAAACATCCATGACGCCTTAATGGTTTTGTAGAACTGCATTGGGCAGATTTGGTCCAATGCAGTCAACTCCACCATACCGGAAATAGCAGTAATGTTAGCCGGAGAAGAATTTGTTGCTATTTTAAGTGCTAACTTCCTATATTCCCTCCTACACACTAAGCCCAGATCTGCGTTGCTGTTACAGAATCCATATTAAAGTTACATCTGAGATTCCATCCATTAGAGCTAATGCTCAAATCCCCAGAGAGTGCACCAGAATTGTTGGGCGGAGGGACAAAAATAGGCGCAAGGGAATTGATAATTAACATCCAGGATCTGGAGAATTTTGTTTCCTTTTGTAGGGCCCTCATGGGAAAGAAGGACCCAAATCCCCCTGACCCAAGACTGCCAATACATCTGTGAAGTCTAATGTGATAATAGAGTTTGAGCTGATCTGCACAAGCAGATGTAAAAAACAAATATTCAGCTTAATTAGTATCACCAATCCATTCAGTGACTTTTCAGGAAGCATAAATTATTAAAGTATTTGTGAAAGTTTTAACAATAACACTGGGCACTATATTAGCTTAATGTAGTTAGACTGGTGGTTCAGTGAATAGAATAAAAATAACGTCAATTATTCGTCCCTGTGGAGGACCTGAATCTTCGCTTATCCCGTCTTACTCTTCATGAAACACACTGACACAAACACGAGTAAGAGTGCGGTTGCCCAGCGCCCTGTTCGGGGACCCAAAAGATCCACAAACTGACTCAGCCTGCCTAGGAGACACTCATCACCAGCAACCTTTCCCCAGCACCCAGGTCTTTGGGTAGTTACATGGGTTATGGGTTCAGATCATACCCCCGATCTATTTCACATTTGTGTGATGTGTCAGTGTTCTAACCCCTCCAGAACCTCCCTACCCTCCTCACCAGGTGCTGCTTGAGTTTGGGCATCGTCTTTTTCAGAACACGGTCGTGGTGCTCCTGAAACCGCATCAGCTTTGGAAAACCAGGAATGAAGAAGCCTGAGGAGAAACGGCCCACGGGTCAAATGGTCTGATGGTAATTCCTGGTAACACCGCGGGATCCGCCAGGAGTTTGGGAGGCAGCCATACCGTGCATGGCGTGCTTCTGCCCAGACAGCAGCTTCACCAGCGCCCAGAAGGCATCCTCCTCGTTCATGTAGATGAGGAGCAACGCTGTGATCTGACTCATGCCCTGGCAGTAGCCCACATCCTGCATGGAGATAGAGGTGGGACGTCGCACCTGTTCAACACGCCGCCAGCATGCAACATCAGGAGCCTGGGATCAACCCCTCCCCCACCCCCACACCACCAGCACAACTGTAACAGATCATTCATTACTGTGCACATTCCCAACCACCCCCCCCCCCCATCCCCTCCTACATCCCACACCAAACAGGAGACAAAGAAAATCCACCCAGGGCAGGGTACCCAGACAGCTCTACTATAAATATACACTAGTGGCTGAAATTGTGGAAACACTTAAAATTCTTAGAGCCCGCAGAACTGAATTTCATTAAGTCTAATTACTTATTTAGTCATCCAATGTCTGATATTTGTAACATTCTTTGTTTAGAAACATTACTGCCAATATTTGTGTAGTAATTTTTAAGCCATAATATCAAAAATGCAAGATGTTTCCAAAATTTTGGTTACTAGTGTGTGCGTGTGTATGTATTGATTTACTCAATGACAATATTTATTTATTTTTATCATATTCAATTTACTGTATTTTCAACTTACAATGAGTTCCTCAGAGCACAACCTCAAGTGAAGTCAAGTGGCTTTTTATAGTCATTTCAGCCATATACAGTAATAGAGTACATAGTGAAAGGAGACGGCGGTCCTCCAGGACCACGGTGCTACATATAACACTACATTGACACAGGACTACATAAAGTGCAAGTGTGCAAAAAGTGCATACATTGTAAAAACAGTGCAACAAAAGACAGTTTAATAGAGGAAATAGAAGAGATGACAGTAAGACATGTCTTAAGAGTAAGATAGGCTAAGTGTAAAGTGCAAATGTGCAATTGGTTGTGCAAAAAGTTATTGAGGTAGTGGACTATGTAAGGTGTGTGGGGTCTCCCACAATGCTGGAGAGTGTGTGAGGGGTGCGTGGGGTCCCCCACAATGCTGGAGAGTGTGTGAGGGGTGCGTGGGG
>JAODUD010000062.1:27941516-27953326 GCA_026784285.1 Stomatorhinus walkeri
TAAGATTTTAACAACTCTGAGCTATTAAGTTCTCCCCAAACGAGCTTGATGGGCCGAATGGCCTCCTCTCATTTGTAAATGTCTTATGTTCTTATGTTCTTATGCATATCATAAAGGTGCCCCCAGCTTTGAGCTGCAGACATCACTGGCACAAGTCAGTCACAGAATGAATTTCATAAGCTCTACTTCTTCCAGAGGTTTCATTGAAATAGGGTGCACATTTGAGAAATTAATAATGTTAAAGAAAATCAGGCACTTCATTATGCCTCCGGAGGTCCTTCTCTGGGCTCCCCCAGGGCACTGGAGATGATCACTGGCCAGGAACCAGAACTCAAATGCCAAAGATGCCATGTTCATTTCTTACAAGAAAAAACAAACATGAATGTATAAATTTCCTTTTGCATTTATGGAATGTGCTCTGGACTATAAAATAAATAAGGTCAATGATCCACGTGTCAAAAGGAATAGCAACAGCCCAACCCCATACTAGAAAATCAAACCTGTAAAATTGAGTAAAATAAAACCAACAGCTCTGGATATGTGATGTCTCAGCACTATCCACCGAACACCTGTGCTACTTTATATTTAAATATTTAATATTTAAACATCAGCTGGTCAAAATAAAACAAGCACAGAAACAGTGTGGAAGCTAACTGACAGCTTTTAGACAAGTGTTTTAAAATAGATCAGTACCAGATCATATATAAAGCTTGTCTACATCCTGACATCCAGAGAAGGCAAGACAATGACACATTCATCTTTTGATAATCTCGGCCTGGTCTAGACAAAAACAAATTGTTTCAAAAATCAGATAAAAAACCCAATGATTTTCCTCCCAAACATCTGTATTCAGAAATAAGTTCATTAAAAAAATCTTTGATAACAAAGAGCAAGGATTCAGCAGCAATTTCAAGTCCGTCTCAAAATCTGGCACATGGATTTTAATCAGACGAGCTAAACGACTTTGGGGCTGGTTAGGTCAAGATCGCACACCATCATCCCCATCATTAATCCTCACCAGCTTGAGCTCTGTCCCTTTGATCCCCTCACCACAGCCCATGGCTGTTGTTAAATACCTCTGAGATATTTAATGACCGAAACAGTTCAGCAGGAACCAGCGAGTTTATGTTCTGTCAGCTCTTTCACGCCAAAGAAACCAATCGCTTAATTAACTCTCAACATCACTGTATATCACAGGAAAAGCTGCATCTGTCACCCTTTGGTTTATACAGTACATTATTTGGAACTGCTCAGGATTACGCCTGGGGAATGGATTGCAATGAATAGCAGCCAAGGCTAGATAAAGTGTACAGTAAAGAAATGTAAAGAAACCGATAAGACCCAATAGAGCAACTATCAAGGTTGGACCGCAAATGCTGCATGAGGAACCTTTCTGTGCCATTGCACAATAGGACACAAGGACTTCAGGAACACTGAGTCCCGCAGAAGTTAACCTTCTGTGCTTCCCCTCTGCCTGTTAACAGGCTGGCTTAACTGACTTTTTAAAAGGGTGGTGAGCTGGTGATTTCATCACAGACTGGCCCCCATACCACAACAGGTGAAAAAGCAGCCAGGCAGTTTCCATTCCGTCTGTCCCTCCTTACCTGACGGCAGCCAGGCCATATGTCTGAAACATTTTCAGACAGAAAGCAGCATGAACCTTTCCAGTCACTTAGTGTGGAGTCATGGCGAGCCAGGAGCCTGGGCCTTGAGATGTCAGTCCAATGAAGGGCACACGCTCACACACTACAGGAAATTTAAAGGCACAGATTTGACTAAATGCATTGTTGCGACCAAAATTGCATACTTCTACAGTATGCAATGAATTTCATAAGCAGTTTACTACCTGAACGTTATGCAGTGTGTCTGCAATTGGCCATACTGAGGTCGACATCTCGCATATTAACAAGAATATTTAACAGCAATGTAGCTTGACCCTTGTGATAGTTAAAAACTATTAAAAACTATCAATGAAAAGTATTTGAGTCAACTTATATAACTGAGATTTGTCTTTTACTTAAATTTATACACAGATGGGAACTTCCTCATCATCTTTACATAAATTTCTGGGCAAGCAACGTTCTTCAGTGGCCTTGTGGGACAGCGTAGCTTCCATTGATTGCACACTTTGGATTTTTGCAAAATATCATCCATACTGAGGATTCAAGTACACTGCTCACTTCACATAGTGTATTTTCCCTACTGCATAGCAAAGAAGTATGCCATTTTGGCTGCACCCCTCGTCTTTGGACTGTGGGAGGCAACCAGAGTACCTGCAAAAAACCCACATGAACATGAGTACAGAATGGCACACAGAGAACAGGTGGTGTGAATCAAACCTACAATGTGCCCTTTCACAAAACAGCCATATTAAATGCTCCGTGTAAAACTCAGATTGTTTAACTGAACCAGTTTGGGATTGTACAGTTAGAACTCCTAGTTATCAGAAGGTTAATGATTTAAATCCGGTAGCAGAGTAATGTCACCACTGGGCCCTTAACCCCATTTACTCCAGGCAGTGGCAGTTATAACTTGGGCAAACACCATTGGGCATGCAGACTAGATTTAAATTATTGTTAAAGATTCTGCACAAACCAGAAAAAAAGCAACGATATATCTGTCAAACTCTATAATTACAGTATTATGAATAAAATGTCACATTCTGATTTTTCCATGTTCGTTTGTGTAGTGGGAGGGTTCCCCATGCTCCCCGGCAAAGATGCCACCCAGGTGCCCGCCCATGTCAACCATACCTAAATCCGGCAGTGACTCCAGGGACACTGTCTGATCCTTCTCTCTGATCCTCATTTGTACATCACTTTCTATTAATCATTTACCTTGTGCAGTAAATGTAAATAACTAAACAGTTCCACGTCCATTGCTGTATTGTACTTATTTTTACAGTGAACCTGTGGCGTTTTCCTAATGAAATACTTTTACGATAACAAAGCATAGGCACTATCATGTAGGGTGCCTGACAGTCAGCACCACTGTGTTCTGTGACCTCAGCTAGGTGACGTCTAGCAAGTGCTTAAGAAAAAGCTCTTCAGACGAGTACTGAGAGGGTATGTTGCAATAATGGCAACCCTCAGCAAAGATGGGGGGGCATACTCATATCACGGGCCCAGAGCACTGGGCCACGCTCCTCACCTGGTCATACTTGGACACGATGTCAGCCCGCTCCTGATCCAGCTTCGCGGCAGCATCCAGTTCCGCGTCTGAAGCTGTTGGGGGGGTGGGGATTCAAAACAAACCAAAAGGCAGGGGGGTGTTAGCTTTAGTGGGAAGACCACACTGTAACTCGAACACCACTGTGTGCTAATGCCATTTCCGGAGGAACCTGACATAGGATCACAGGCACTTTGCAGTCCATACTGCAAAAGTGAAAAATAATACCTTAATGACATTTTTCCTGTATAGTTCCACTAGAGCAATCAAATGCATTCCGAGTGTGTTACCAAGAATTTGGTGTATTAACGCGACATAATTTCACAGACCGATATTGCATATAGCAGCGGGTGGTGATTCATGCTGTCATTCACAATTGTGCAGGCAAAAATAACGTCCACCGCCAAGCAGTAATTAGGCCTCAGTAGGAATAATCAGCCAGACTCCTCTTGTAAATCTCTAAAGAGGTTCTTCTCCCCACCTGAGACCAAATCTGCTGACTGGTGCCCGTTAACAACAGTAAATACACCAGTCAAGGGAAGCCTCTTTCCCTCAAGAGTGCCACACTGCCAGATGGTGACTGCATCTCCCTCCTTCACAGATCCACCGTTGCGTATGTGCATCAGGCCAGCAGAGAGACTTCCCTGGAGCAGTGTTAGTCAAGGTGAGATGAGGCAGATATGAGACCTCCGCAACACTAACGTTGTCCTTTTGTTTCCACAAGGAACCTCAACAGTAAATTAGCACAGATGTCACTTCCCCCCGAAAGCGAATAAATTTAGCTCTGTCTTTCTTCAAAGCGGACACCTTGCAGGGTTTCCGAGTCTCCTGAGCCGCCCCGAAGAGGCCTGAAAAGGCAGGACGAAACTGCCAGGGACGTGATGATGTCATCATATCTCGTGGGGGGGAAAAATTAATGCAAATGCAATGGTAAGTAGAAGCAGGGAACAAGGTGTTTGGCTCACAGACTCTGCACTCATTAAAAAGTGATTTAGGACAAATGACTTAGGCAGTGATGGGTCACCCTTGAGGCAGATTGGAGGTAGGAGCTGACTCCGGAGCTGACAGGTCCTAAACGGCTTCTGGGTGAAGCTGTAAACTCAAATTGCATCCTTGCTGTGATCATGGTCTTCAACAGTAAATAGCGAGCACAGTGGTGACACAACAGCAACACATCCTGAATGCACAAGGTCAGGGAGTTAAAGACAAAATAGACTAACCGATCATCTTCCAACCACTCATCCAGGATTCAACTGTGATGAGCCTGGAGGCAATGCCAGGAATCAGAGGGCAGACGGCAGGGAACACCCTGGACAGAACGCCTGCTTATTACAGGAAACGTTCACCATGGGTAATTTAACTACACCAATTAGCCTAAATGCATTATTTGGACGTTGCTTTGTTGATTTTCTGAGTTACATTTGGATGAGTGATTTTCTTCATATGTCACACTGCACAGGCCCAGAAACAGAGCTGTGTGCTGTCAAACGCTGCTTCACTTCCTGAAACAAACCATCCACCGTTTCCTTGAGTTTCCATCTCTTTCTTCATGAAGGCTACCATGCAGGGCCCTCCACGTGGCATCTCCCTAGGCGATGCCCGTAGTGTGGTTGCAGGTTCAGATGCTACATTGTAGCTGACTTGTTCCTAATTGGCCTGATTCAGGTCATGCGCTGCCTGTTCAATCTTTCCATGGTTATCAGCCTCATCCACTCTCAAATGAAATTCAAATTCAAAAGAAGCCGCAGATTTAAAGGAAAATTTAAATTAGGTGCAGAACAGTAAACTGAAAAAAGCAAGTCCTATTAAAATGATTGAGGCAGCAAACAACAAACTCGGTGCTTCTGAAAAGCACTATAAATAGCTCTGGACTAACTCATGTACGTACATGTTTCAATGTGCATCCACAGTGCTTTTGGTACTCAGAAAAGAGGCAGTCAGTTATCTGCCCGTCACCAGCCTGGGTCTCAACATTCATTCCTAAGTCTTTCCCAGCTCCACTTCTAACTGACATTTGAAAAACAGACATTTCTGTCATTTTAAGCAGCCTAACAAAGGTTAGAGGGTTAGCCCAAGTGCCTCTCAGTCTAACTCAGTGAGAGTTATGCAGCCTTGTGTGTTATTCACCCTTAAGAAGAGCAGACGTTTCACAAAAAAGCACATCAAGCTCCCTCTAGCGCCTCTCACTCAGCACCCGCATTATACCTGCAGATAAAGCAATAATGCAAAATACTAACAATTCTGGGTCTTGGTCACTGCTTGTTCCAGGACCCGTTTATATCCTTGAAAGGCTTTGCTTAGAACCACACCTCCAGCTTTGACATTCTACAGTACATTCACTGTTGGGAGAGATGAGCCTACTTTAGCCCCCCGCCGAACACGGCGAAAACCCCAGTTATGGAAACTCGGCCGCTGGTCATACTGGATCTGCACCACGGGGAAAGGAGTATTTGCATTTTATCACTTCCACTAAGCCAAAACCCATTCCACGTTTCAGCGGTCAGAAGCTCAAATAAAGGTATGAGCAGAGACTCAGAATCCCTCATGGTCCTCGCAGGCAAAATAGAAAAAAAACCTGTGTTTATCTGTTTATCCGTCCAGCTTGACATTCCACCAGAAACAGAAGCATTGACAGATGTCCCAAGGCAAATGCCATCATGCTCCTGTGGTCAAGTTCATCTCATCCCAATACAACTGCAGAAAATTTTAATCAAGACAGTTTCTGCTTTCCACTGACTTGGTGATGTCACAATGCAAGCTCCCATGATGCTTGTTTTGCTAAATGAGGCAAGCTTAGTACACACACTGCTCCATCCCCCAGCATTTTCTGAAATAAAGAGCACCTTCGGTGTCCTGAGATACCACGAAGGCCCTGAATAATTCACTACGTCTTCCCGTACACAGCAGGCAACATTCCCATCCCACTTGCTTCCTCCGCTCCACAGCTCAGAACGACCACGGCACGGGCCGGCTGAGTTGGCGGCTAGCTTGTTGAATATCAATGCATCAAAACAAAGAGTTATTTTACAACTTGACCGGCTGCTTTTTATGACAGGACTGCAAAACGGTCTCCGGGTGAAAGATGGTCCAATCTGTAATCCAAACACATGCAGGGCAACTCCAAGTAGGCAATGTTTTGGGAACGGGAGACATACAATGAGGAACTTGTCTCAAATGAAAGTTTTTTTTTAAATCGGATTACAGTTTCCACGGCGCTGTAGACTGAAATTCCACACTGTGAAAAGGACTTCAACCCTTTAGAAGACTAGGCACTGTTCTTATTCTGCCAGCTATTTGTATTATAAATGGAAGCACTAAATTGTCTGACATTTGATGCACACAGAATTGCTTTTAAGCCGCATGTCACTGTTCTTCCACATCTCCTCACTGAGAGCCACTCCATAGTCCCCCGAGCACGGTAGGGTCCCTGCCATCACACAAGCTCTCCTTGTGTATTCTGCCCGGCACTTTCCGCTTGTAAACCGGCTGTTCGGGCTGAGGGAGGCACCATCGACTCAATGGGCTCTCCTGTCTTTTGCACCACCCAGAAAATGGATTCACCAATGGAAGATATAAATGCAGGGGGACGATTAATAAAATCAGCGTATGGTATTAGCTCAAAGGAACATGCTGTAAAGCTCAAGTGATCTAAGTGAACAACCCTGCAATGACCATCTCTGCATCACTAAAACACTGATGTGGCATCAAATATTTCAAGCAAATTCAAGCCTTAGATTATTAGAACACATTTGTAATATTAAGACATGGGAAGACCAATACAGCTGTTGTGTAACTGTCATGAACCAAATCATGAGAGTTTTTGGACCACAAAACATGGGAAAGCCTGTCAACCTCACACTTTTGTTTCTGCACCACATAACAACCTTATGCATTGAAAACTCCACACTTGTCCCTCAAACCCTCCCCCCAGGAGCTCACAACCTGCTTCATTCTGTCGGACACACAACAGATATGAATGTCAGAAATGGCAGGTAATTTGGCTACTTACACACTAAAACAATGATATAACCAAAGCGTTTCCATCGTCAGGTTTGTTCAGGTACTCCACTGGTCCACATGAAACTGGACTGAAAGTGCTCTTAATGACTAGTGAGGCAAAGCCACACAGATGATGAGTATTTAAGGGTTTCTCACTAGAAGGGAAAGCTAGGACACAGGACACTGTTAAAGGAAACATGTGCACTGAATTTCAGGATCAATAAAGTCCTTCTGGATCTTAATCTTAATATATGTCGCCAGCTTCAGTAGGGCCACAATTTTAAGTCTCTTTGTACACAGGATAGATCACATTCAACGTAACTGATTTAAAGTTTGTTCAAAGACTTGGTGAAAAATCACACTGCTTTGCAGAGGGAGAAACCACAATGAGTGTTCTCTTTTATCTGATCTTTTCAAAACACCTTCTCTACTACAGATAACAGCATTTGCAGTACCTACGTTTTTCACACTCCTATTACTTTTTATCATCACTTGGGGGTAAAAAAAAAAGAGTTTTTAAAATATAGATGCAATTAGCGAATGAAATTGATATACTGCCTATTTCCTCCCAGTGACTTGTAGGAGTTTGCTGACTTGAGACATTTGGGGCTTTGGTGCTACAGAGAAGCAGAGTTCATGATAATAAAAAGATATAAACCACACAGCATATTATCTGGGGGGGGGGGGTCAAGTGGACATACCCTCAAACAAGACAATTCCTGTAAATGACCCTAACAGAAATTGACTTAAGTTTAATGTGGTAGGGAGTGAGTGTGTGTGTGTGTGTGTGTGTGTTTGTAAGCACTTATGTGGGAGTGTGAGTATATGCAGCTTAATGTTTTGAGTTTGGTTCTCAGTCACTAATTGTGATGCTGCACAGTTGGAAAGTCGCACCCGCAACCACAAACACCAGTCACAAATCAGTCGAAGACACTGCACCTCCTGATGGAAATGTGGAGAGAGTCAGCCGCAAGCTCAGACCCCCCCTTAGCCAGATTGCTGTCGCACGCAGATGTGTACCTGGCCAGAAGCTTTGCCCAAATTTCAGCACAACAGCCAGGTGAAAACAAACATGCTGCCTGACGTGACCCATACAAACACACTCACACACACCACATCTGTCATACTCTCTGTCCTACCTCTGTGCAAGGTGCCAGCGTGCTCCAAGGCCCCATCCCGGGTTTTGGTCCTCATTGGTGACAGAGAACCCCGCCTTTACCCCATTCCCAGAACCAGAAGCCCACCGGCTGACATATCCGTGCGGACGAGTGGAAAGAATGAGCGGGGGGGGAGGGGGGGACTGTCGCCAGTCACGGCAGACCAAAGCAGAAGTGAGAGCCGGGGCAGCTCCAGCGGCCCGAGGGGGCGGGAGGAGGCCTGAGCTGGCGTCACGGCCCATCAAGGTCCGCCCAGCGCCCGTCCCACGCGCCACATTCCCGGCCCATAAACAAACAAGGGGGCCATTGAAGGCCGCCCAGGCGATCTGGGAAGTAGATGCTGCTGGCGAAGAACAGGGATGGCCACAGCCCCCCCCATTCTCCCCCTCCCTGTTCATGTTTCTTCAGCTCTACAGGAAATGCCTCCTAGACGGCAGAAGGATGCAGGGATCGGGCTTTGTGGCCCCGTAGGGGGCTGTCAGTGAGACATGCGAGCAACGTGGGTTTATCGTTTTTAAGGGGCAGGGCAATGAACTGGAGAACAGATAGCAAACCACAATGCCCCCCTGGAATGAATGTGTCATTCATGCAAAAGAAATAAAAACTCATCTCCAGCATCTGGCCAGACACTCTCCAAACCAAAGACTCATTCCAATTCAAAGGATTTGAAATACCAAGGCCAAAAGCTGAATATTAATTGAATTGGTTGCTTAGCAGACTCCTTTCAAAAGGCGCAACAGAACTACTTTACATTTTATTCCTTTGTCCAGCCAGACAGACGTCTTCCATAATCCTTTACTCAGTACAGGGTCAAGGTGAGCCTGGAGCCCAACTTAGCAACCACATGCAGGGACACAGCCAATCACAGCGCAGACACACACAATCAATCATATATAACCACCGAGGCATGGGAACAGTGTGTGGCTCACTGGTTCAAATCCCGGGGTCAGCAGAGTGATTACACCAACAGGTCCTGAACAAGGTTCTCTCTGTTCCAGGAACTGACTGATCCTGCCTTGTTGATTTGGATAAGTGTCTGCTCAACAAATGAAATGTAATTCATCTGGCAGCAGGATGCAACATGCACGAAGATGGAGAGGAAAGATGCAAACTCCACCTACACGGAGCCTGGGGTGGGATTCAAACCCACTGAACCAACATGTTGCCTGGTTACAGACAGGCTGCTATCACACTTTTAACCTGAACGAGGCCAGTAAAATATCCAGAGCAGACAGAAGCAAAGAGTGTGACAGGTTGGTTTCTGTATAATGTACAGTCAGGCATCTCACTGAAACAAATCAAGTACATTTTAAAGCAGCAACAACTCTCCAGTGATGTAAACTAACAATAGCCTTGAATGAGTTTGACAACCACAACACCCCCTGCTGTTCTGTCTGTGCACGCACACGCTAGTCTGCTGGAATAAAATAGACAATAAAAGAAAGCTTTCTGTTATCAGGACCATTTCTGGTTGGTTTAAATAACAACGAAAAAAGCAATTTGCTTCTTTTCCCCTCATGGAAACTTTTAAGTGCTCTTCCGGTGTGGTGCGTGGGTAATTTCTGGCCCGTTATATCAAAACAAATACTTTAAAAAAAAAAAAAAACCAACAAGATCAGAATAAAAAAATGAAGTCTCCATTTATGAAAGGTGTGAAGCAAATTTCTCTTCAGGGTGCTCAGGATTCAAGGACCTGGTTTCACTTCGGCAGAAACACCTCACGCACAATGTACCAGGAACCAAAAAAACACAAACAATAACCATTTCAGAGACAAACTAATAATTGTTTCTTTGTCTTTTTATGGAAGTAGGAGAGTATGTGTGTTCTGTAGGATTGTCAAACTGTATGCAAGATGAATCATTATCAGATTCTGCGTGATAAGATAAGTATGAGCCTCTGTGTCTGATTTGCCACAGTGTCACCTATCCTGGTCATGGCAGTTCATTGAGGAAGTAGCAAACGGCTGCCACATAGGACGTCTGTCACGCGAGCACATGTATGCTGCACACAAGAAGCCGGAGGTGGGCATGCTTTCCTCTGTGCAAGTTGTCCCTGTCTGGATTAACCAAAAAAAAGTCAGCGTTCAAGTTCAAATCATGGAAATCAGTTTCAGAAGCTTCAGGTTGTGGCTGAAGAACTTGCCCCCCCCCCCCCCCCAAGCCCCTGAGGGGGGATATACTATATACCTTTAATCAGCAAGAAATACTCTGGTAAAATACCCAGAAGTACTACTGACATTTGCGCTACAGTATCAGCTAAGTGGCTAAAACTTCCCACTGCAGATCTGATAGGCAAAGCACTGCCTGTGGAGGGAAAGCCCCAGCCTCTGTGGGACGGTCACGTGTCCCTTCACCCCCATCAACATGGCCTGCGTGCGTACACATGCACGCACACACACACACACCTGTACTCATATCTTTGTGGGGACAGGTTTTTAAAATATCCTGAGCAAATAAGAGCAAATGATTTTTCATATCAATACACTGCTGTGTAATGGAGTAAAAGAGCAGTTCTGCATCCATTCAAAATCCAGTGTGTTCAGGTTTAAAAGGACATGAACAGATTGTGCAAATTGACTCAGAATGGTGCATTATTGCTTTATTGCTCCCAGCAGCATCAGAATATCATTTGAATAATTTAAGAAACAGTTTCTGTATCTGTTCAGAAAACATCTCGTATGAATAATCGAAATAGTCAGATCTGAAGACTGTGATTCTGGTCTGTGACTGACACTGTTTCAGTTTGATAAGGGGAGTCCATTTGTCATCTACGCATAAGCATGCCTGTACTAACGGGGAGAAAGGGTCTTTTCATAATCCCATTGTGCTGATTCGGGTCAGAATGTCAGGATTTTCTGGTCTTGGTACATCTTCAGACCACAAATGGTTAATCCATGTAAGGAAGGGAAAAGGTCACTGTGATCCATGAGTTGACCAAGCTTGACCCACTGGGCTTTGGGTGGAAACTGCAACAGGGACACCTGTTGGAGCCGGCAGGATACCTGAGCTTGTTATCAGTGCGAGCGTTTCACCATTTAAGGCCTCAAAACCCTTGGAACTGAGAGGAAACCATCAGTTATCAGAAAAGAAAGATTGACGAACGCCTACATGTATTTCCAGAGGTCAGCTTCCCCCCCCCCCCCTCTCTCTCTCGCTCTCAAGCACATACACACTCAAAGACGTTTGTATTCACATCTATGTGGGTGATTTCAATTCATTTATATGGGCAAAAATCCCAACTATGACATCCTTAACCTCTACCCAGCCCTAACTTTAACCATAAGTAACCAAATAAAATACAAGACTGTTGACATTTTTGGTTTTTTTGACTGCATTCACAGATTTTTATAAAATGGTTTCCACAAAGTCAAAATAACAGGTGGGGGTAATTAGTCACATGCACACACAGATACACACACACACACACACACACACACATGTAGGGTAAACATATCCTTATGGGGACCGCTCATTCATTTCTATAGG
>JAODUD010000062.1:27983475-27998038 GCA_026784285.1 Stomatorhinus walkeri
AAAACGTCCAAATACACGTTAAATAATTAAATAAATATGGCGTCCCTACTTCGCGGAAATTCAGTTATCGCTGTCGGCCTTGTCTCCCGCGATAAGTGAGGGATTACTGTACCTTTATCCAGATGATGACTGCTATCATACTGTAATCATCCAACACATTTAAACATAGCTGTGTGTTTGCACAGAGATTTCCAACTATAACTCAAACACATGCAGACTACAGAACCTGGTGTCTCTTGAGTGTGGTTGCGTGAATTTGTTTTAGCAAATGCTTTTGTTTATAGCAATGTACCAACATATGTACCTGTGTGTGTTTGTTGTGCCTTGTAATTAACTGGCATCTCATCCATTGTCCCATGCTGTGTTTTTTTGGAATACACTCCCAGCTCATCATGAACCTGTGCTGGATTGGTGCTGATGGCAAACGGGAGGAGAGGACAGGGATGCTTTCACTCACAAACAAACAAACAGTGCAGTAAAGCTGTGAGCACCGGTTGTTCTGGGTGAACAGTGGTTCGATCGGCTCATCTTCAAGCCCATGCTCTGCTGATCCAGGTGTTACAGGGAGCTGCTCAGGAAGGATGCTCGTGGTCATTTCCATGTACCGTGACCAAGCCCCCTCCCACCCCTTTTCACCAGCAGGAACTGAAGGACAAGGCTGTAGACATCAAGACAGCTGGCCTAGAGGGAGGACAACAGGATGGAGGGAGGGCAATCGGGGATGGGGGGTAAGTGGTGGAAGAAATGAAAGGAAATGAGAGCTCAGATCTGTGACCGGCTCCAGAAGGACCTCTGGTGAGGGGCCAGTGACAGCAGCTGTCATGGATGATGTTTCTTTTATTAGTTTGAAAGTCAGTCTTTTCTCACTTGCAGGATGCATCTGGGAGGACCCAGCCTGGGTGGCCTGAAGTCATTTATTATGTCCTGGGAGAAGACGAGTCTAGTCTTTTGTCCTTTCAAATCAATTGTCTATCACCAATAAAAATGCCGGTTCCACCCTACAGTACATCATGTCCAGTAGTATAAAAAAAAAGAAATTCTGGGGTGACTTCAAAATAGAGATGACATTGGAGTCCAGTGAAGAGGAAGAACGAGCTTTTGGCCAGATGAACAGCTTAGTTGATTCTGTGCTAATGGTCACTCTAAGGACCATCTTCCGGGGCACTTGTGGTGAGAGAATTCGGAATTATGCTAGCAATGATCTAGGTGCAACAATTAAGTCAAGTGCATGCCCATTCCTAGAACCACCCCTCCGGGTGTTAAGCTTTAATTAAAAACAGCAAGCTCTGCCAGGCGGGCTGCCCGTACACCATAGACGCAGCACGGAAGCTGAGAGTGCCCTGTGGCGTACCGCTGGCCCACCCCTCCTTCCCTTGATGCCGATACCCCTCTCCATCAGAACCGCTGAGCTGATTTAATCAACGGGTTCATCAATGACTGTGGTGAGGAAAGTAAAGGAGCAGGTCCTGCTGTCGCGGTGTTCATAGCATTACACCATTTGCGGGGGTCTCCTTCAAAGGTTTCAAGAACGGCGTCATTAGCCAAATCATATTATTAATTACGAGATGGATTTTCTCGGTTTGTTTCAAATATGCTATACGTTGTATTTGGGTTCTGAGGTCTGAATCATGGTAACTCATTTTTGAAATCAGTTCGTTGATGGTTTTAAAAGACTTTCATTACCTTGCTTGAGCCAGACTTTAGTGAGCATGCAGTGTCTGACGAAGTGGTGAAACCTTGACCTTGAAAAGCGGCGGCTCGTGAGATCATGCGGTTCTGTGCCACTTACCCACTTGTCTCGCTTTTGTTGGTGAAAGTTGATTTTGTTATATATTATTTAAAATGTTCTCTCACTTTATTTCGCATGGCACCATGCAGCGAGATGCACACGTACCGAAACCAAATTCTTGATAAGCCATCTTGTGCTGTGAATAAAGAGGTCATCCTGAGTATTTATATAGGCTACACGCGAAAGGACATGTTTTTGGGAACTGCAAGGTCTGCGCTTGTTGCGTACTCTGCTTATTAACGACTGAGCAGTGAATCCGACATTAAGTGCGAATTGGCTGCTGCCTGTCTCATTTGGTGCAATTCCACTGCAGGTGACGCTGTTTCAAGAGAGGTGCAGGATTTAACACTTAAACAGTTAAATCAGTCACAAGGAATTATTTATTACTTACCACATCCCGTTGTGCACAATGCAGGACTAATCTCGAATTTCCGACTCTTCTCCAACACAGGTGGTACGTCAGGTTTACATTGCCCCGCCCTTTGAGGTTTTATTGCCAGTGTTAAGTCTCACGAGTCAAACAAGCAACCCCACCCCTGAAAACAAGCCCACTGCGCAAAGTAACATGGAGAAATCAAGTCCAAAAATAAGCCCAATATACACGACCACATGGAACAGAGTTTGTCCTGTGTTTTCCATGTTATGAGTATTCCTTGTACATGCAACATGCAAACAAACGTAACTGCAGGCATTGTTGTAACGTTTTAATTTATCATTTTCTTTTGTTACTGTGACAGTAAATAACTAAATATGGTCATTTGTAACATGTTTTACACATATTATTGGATGCTGAACTCTGAAATCAAACACAAAGAAATTATTTGTGCGAGAATGCAAAATTATGTGATATATCTGCATAACAATTAGTCTTAATAAACCCATAACCAATCAAATTGAAATGAAGTGATGTGAATTTTTAAATTAACTGAGCTAGCCGAAACTAGGCAGCAAGGAAACCAGAGAAGTGTTGTGTGAATCAGGAGAGGCAATGGTAGAGTATATATATATATATATATATATATATATATTAATATCGGGGAAATTACTACCGAAGCATAGTTACACATAGCCAAACCAAAGGCAGCATTTGATGGCATTATGTCGTTTAATTTTAAGCTATTTTATGCAGGTTAGCCAGTCAGCTGTCTGTCAATTGTTTCATTAATGATGAAACCCACAACCTCAAAATAAGACCAAGCACAAAAATTGCATCCTGCAACTCAATGAAATTATTAGCCTCTAAGTCGCTTATAAGAGGCAAACTTGGCAACATTGTTCATTGACTGTGGACCCATTATATAGCTAGCCTAGGCCTTCGTACCCAGTGAAAATAGGGAATATTATTCTGGACCTTTATGTTATTGAACTACTAAGAGGACAGTCAGTATAACGAATTCTAAATGCTACAATTTGTCTGATCGTGAGTTTCCCCGGTCGAAATAGATACGAAATCAGGCAATAGATAAATTAAATAAATAAAAAATAAAATGTATATATCAACAAAACAGCAGGGGCCAGTGAAGATTGCTGTAAGGAAATGTGCGTTCACTTAAATCTGACATTATATCAACACTGTTCATACTGTCATCGGAGTGCAAACTATTGGTAATCTACAGTATACAGATGTGGCAACTCCTCCTACCTATAACTGGACAAATCATACTATTTAAAGTTCATATTTCCATTCTAAATTTAACATAAGTTTAAGCTTCCTAACGTCCCAAATAGGCCTACACTGCAGCGTTCAGCCTCTGGCGCCCTATAAACAATAAAAAATAAAACTAGGCCTATTTGGAAAGAGAACGATTTAAAGGCGGAAAAAATGCACGTTGCCGGTAATTTTGTCGTTTTCCTATATACCTACGTTACCGCCGGCCGTGCCACGTTTGACAGCTCCCTTCAATTAAATTCACACTGTCCGCTGATCTACTCGGCTTATTCCTACGGCAGCCTCGCGGCCACCGATATTGCTACCGGGGGATGCAGTAGGACAGGCACACAGCACAGAAGTGACCCAGGACAGGGATGAGAGACAAAGGAAATCACGGCTAGAGTGTCGGCACAAAAAAGAAGGAAAAAAGACGACACGGTACAGTCGACTCCTGATGAGGGACAATCACTCATCAGGGAGAGAAGTGCTACCTCCCTTGGGTCTCCGCCGGCCGGCCAGAGAGGTCGTCACGTGATCCCTCGCCGGCGGCGTTACCTTTCACTATTAACTCCAATGGCGTCTTAATTACAGCAGCGATCTGGGGACTGCATCTTTTTTGAGCACTTATATTCTCTCCACGGCCGTTTGACAATGCAATTGCGAAGTTGCGGTTTGGCGGCACGGCGAAAAGAAAAGAAAAAAAAAACATCATGCTTGTGAGTTTCTTTTTTTCTCTCTTTCATTTGCTCACAAGGTGAATTACACAGGAATATGCATAGGTGTCACGTATGTATATTCCCTGTGTTTCGTGATACGACACTGAATGAGCATTCACTGGGATGGAATCGACTGTAGCTTATAAATAAAAAGTGAAAAAGAGGAAAACGACAGTAGAAACGGGAGAAGAACGAGAAGACACTGGAGGTCGCGGAAATGTTATTACAACACGGACAAGCACCAGAACAACACAACACGCAAAGAGAGACAAGTATTAGGAAAAATGGTTTAATATTGGAGACAGAAGCAAAAAACTGCATCACACAAGAACATACGTTTACAAAAATAAGTCTGACTGTTCCAGCTACACAGTTAAGTTCACAGCGAAAGACAGAAGAACCAGAAAAGTCTAAACAGCTAAAAGCAAAAAATCTCTAATTTGTTTCTCATTGTTAAACTAATACATTTATCCACTGAATGTGACTAAATACGTCTAATCCTAATCTTTTTTATCGTGTAAACGGCACAATACATGAAATGAAACTTACCGCTTCTGTATTGACAAACTTCATTATTATGTATGAGTCAAAAGAAAACCAGCTCTCTCCGCCCCTTGTCAGAAACCAAAATTAAAGGTGAGGGAAAAAGAACAGATCAAAGAAATCAAGCCAAAGTTCTTCTAGAAAATCTTATATCAAAACCCAACTTTCTTCATGCCAGCTAGAAATCAAACTCGAGAACCAGTCATGGTCCGGCCACACGACGAGGCCAGACAATTTTCCAATTTTTTTGTTCCTTTAATCTCCGTATAAAAAGTTCCACTGTTACAAAATGCATAAGTACAATCTGTTTGTAGAAATAGGAAATCCTGCTTTTTTGTACTTTTAAAATCCCATCCAATGACAGAGTTTGAAGTGTTGTTAAACAAACATAAATCACACCGACATATTCCACTGTAATGCATTGACTTTGGCTTTTCTCAAGACAATACTTAAAACTACTCAAACCCTTAATAATAAAGTAAATGATATTAATCCACAGACAACAAGCTCTTACGTCACAGGAGAGAAACCACATACATATTTTTGTCTCAAAATGTTGACATTATAAACCAGAAATGCAAAGAAACTACAGCTTTTATTCCGTTGTCATTAAATAGCACTTAAGATAATTATAAAGGAAAAAATAAAATTAAAGAACAGTGACACAAAATTCAGATCCTACAAGCTTGATGTTAAAACCCCCTTGAGGTGAGAGACTCCACAGTAAGCCAGTAAATATTGTGCTTTTTAACATTTAACACTTTCGACCTATCTGGCCACTGACTTGTCCTGATTCGAAACACCGACAGCCGGAGATACGGTTCCCGTACAAGGATTGTGCTCTGAGATTTACTACGATGCAGTTTGCGCCTGTGAGCCAATGTGCGGGTGAATTAACATGTCTGTGAAATCGGTGACCTGAAATTAAGCAGGTTTGTGTGTGTGCTATACATGCAATAATTTTCCATTTGCAAATGTAGGCTATTTACACTTTTAATAACCAGATAAATTACAGATACACAGATTAGACAAAAACAGTTATACCGAATTTGTAGAAAAAGAAGAGTGCAAATGCGTTCCTTGTTGGAAAGAATCTCGAAAGGTCCTCGGGATGTGGGCAAGACTGTGGTAAGTCTTTTAGGGGAAAGGCAAACGATGGTGCCTGTACCCCCATACCCAAGCAGAGAGGGGGCACACATGCAATGCAGCAGACTGGCGGAAAACCCTGCAATTCGCCGAAAGCGACATGCCACTAAGACGTCTTTATAATTTGAAAAGCTATTAAGCTATAAGTTAGACTACTCACGTCACGTCAGGTAAGTCACGTCAGTTTCTCCTGGTTGCATTTCGCGGAGCAACCCGCACTTCGCGGGACCTTCTCCTCTTAATGATTAGTTTTTGGTCTTGGCTTACACGTGTTTTAATTAACCTAGACTCCCAGTGCAAAATTTCCAATTGTTCATAATACCCTTCAAAGTTATTAAAATCTAAAATTAAGCTTAAGTAAATAATCATTGTAAGAACACAAGTTTGTTAATGCTACCATCTGTACTATATTAGAACTACTATAATAGGTAGATGATAGTCAATAATAATAATAATAATGCACAAAATTCTTATAAATTATTTGAATTGTTGTTGTCATAGCAGACATCCCACCTTTGGCATATTAATATCAGTGAGGCAGATGAGGGACAACCGCGAGAAGCATCCTCTGTAGGCATGGCAATATTACGGTAGTAACATACACAGTGGCATTTTCGTCCAAAAATCTGTTTGTACGAAAATACCTCCTATTTCTTTTCTGGAAATACCGAATTTCAAAATACTGTATACCGCTATAATGTCTGGACAATATGCCGGCATTAAAAATAAAGGTGTGGTCACACTAACGCGAAAAAATATTCATGTGCACGTGGAGATCCTTCACTTCCAGTGGCAGAGCGTTTTGGCGGATGAGTGCTAGAGGGTAGTTACGATTTGCGGACATTGTGGGCCACACCTGAGGTGGTGAAACGTCTAACGCCAGTAATTTAATAATATAATTCATATTTAAACCGCCGCCATCCCCGCATCATTCCAGGGTGTCACAGATCTGCTGTTACATTTGCAGGAGAGGTGGGATGTCTGGTATAGCAATAGTAGTAGTAATAATACTATAATGATTATAGTATTATTATAATACTATATATATAATACCAATAATGCACTCATACTGTCCTAATACTAATGAAACAAAAGGAAAAAGCTTCTGGAGCTTTAAAAATATTTATGTCCTGCAGAAAAAGCCAGAATAATGAAAATTTACTGAGTTGTGGTCCCAGGAGAACGTTACAGCTACATTTGAAGAACAACCAGCACACTGAGGGTGGGATCACTGAGGAAGAGCCTCTTTGACGCGTGAGACAGGCAGACAAGTCTGAAACACTGGTAGGTACATCAGCCCTTCGGTTAAGGCGGTGGGTGAGTTTCGTTAAAAAATGGTGTCACGGTTTGCCGACGGTAAACGCGTCTCTACAAGGCAGGGACTGTGTGATGTGTGCGCCTCTGCATGTGTATGTGTGTGTATCTGTTTGTGCACAACATATTGCAACACTGCAAAAACCAACAGGATTGTCATCCTGTGCCTTGTAAACTTTTAGACTGTTATACAAGTAAACAAATAACTTTGGCATGAGTAAACTGTTTAGGCTGTCAGATTGATAATGTGACGTTTGTGTTTGACAATAACATCTTATTTACATCTGCCAGGTTTCATTAAAAAATAAAATAATTTGTGTCCCAGACCAATGAGGTACTTCCACATTAATATTGACAGCCGCTCAACATTTGCGTTTCATCATAGAAAGACATGGAGATGACTGTTTCTGGTTAATACTCTTAGGTGTGCTCAGAGGGATCTGGTAGGTTTCTGAACTCCTGAACCTTGGTTTGCTGGCGTGATTTTAAGCAAAGGGTACACGATTCATGCATGTTGAATGTCTGGACCTAGGCCTGCTTCTCTAAAGCCAGAACATTCCTAGAGTTATGGCGCCATGCCCCAGGGGTGTAAACAGAGAAGAACCCAGTCACCAATTAACAGAGGCAACCATAGCCACTGATTCTGTACTGATCTAATAGTATGGAGACAGAAAGAGGAGACTCTTGAAGTAAGGCTTTGATTTTGGCACTTTAGCCTAGCAGGTCAACCAACCGCATGCCAAGGCCTTGTGAGATGGTGTGTGAGTGAGAGACAGAAGAAGTAAGGGGGATCATGGGAAGTGAGGGGTAAAGGCTGGCTGAGGAGGGTCTCACGTTCAGGGGTCCCACATTTTAAAAGAAAAACCAGAAGACCATGAGCCGCGTGTGCGCGCGTGCGTGCGTGCGTGTGCTTGCGTTTGTGAAACATGGGCACTTTGTACATCATTACAAATAAAAAGCAAAAAACATGAACACTTTTCAGGCAACAAGACCACAGAATAGCAAGTTAAACTTTTTTTAAATCTATATCTTTAAATATGAGGGATCCATACAAAACACAGAAGTAATAAAATACCCATGTTATCAAATAAGTTCACACGAAGTACACTGAAGCTCTATGTAGGAAGTACCTCTGGAATTTGGCACAGAATTCCACTGATGTTGCTTTTTTCTTTATAAGAAAAGAAATCACATTTTGCTGAACAACAAAACATCTACAAATTGTTTTCCACAATAGAAAGGAAAAAAATATGACATCGATGCTTCACAAGCTGACACGGTTTTTTTTGTTGGTTTGTTTTTTTTTCAGTTTTTTTTTTTCTTTGAATTTCAAATAGCTAATTTACCCAATAAGAGGTTTTGCAAAAAGGGACTGGTAGAAAGAAAAAAAAAATGATAATCATAACAATAATATGAAAGGCTTAGTATATTGTTCAAGTAAACCGATTTTTACCCTTGTCTTCAAAAACATGGAACACGTAAGACTCTTGGACCTGTGAAGTTACCACAACTTAAATCCACAAAGAGCACCGACGTAAACGAAGGTTACACTTGTTTTCTCTTTTTTTCTCTATACATTTAAACAGTATAAAATATAGGTAATTTCATGTGCATTTAACCACGGATTGTCTAACTGTGAATCAGTTCAGCAAAAGGTGACAAGTAGGTAGCATTTTCCCCCCAAACAGGGCAAATCTTTTTTTTAATTATTATTATCATTTTTTTTACCTTAAACTACTCTAGAAAAAAGTGGTTTTGTATATAGATTTAAATCAGAAAGTAAGCCACTTCAAATGGCCTTATCAAAAAACTTTACACTGCCTGAAAAATGTAAAAACTGTTACAGAGCTCTGAGAGATCCTAATATTAATCAGACAGTTTTTCTTAAAAAACTGTTCGGAAGTAGTCTATTTTTCCTAGAGACTGACATGGGTAACTCCTGGCCTCATATTGCTAGTGGTGCCAGCAGCCTAACCTAATGTCAATCCCTGTATTGTACTTTCAAGTTTACCATCATGAAAAGAAAGGAAAAAAAAATAATAATAAAATAAAAAAAAATCAAAAACTGAGAGGAAAAGAAATATTTGCCACAGGTTTTGTTTTTAAACTATTTTTTCCGATTTTGTTTCTAAAACGTCTGATGTATGAATACAGATACACTTTCACATTGATTTGTTTTTTTTCTTTTTCCCTCCCCAGCCCTCCCCTTTTTCCAATGTTCAAAAGCTCAAAATGAGGTCACATGCAAAAAAAGAAAAAAAAAAATCCAAAAAGTCAAGCTAGGTTCAAAGGTCAATAGGTCAATAGAAGGAGACCAGGTTATGATCAGGTGAGCTCAGAAAGACATCAGGAAAAACAATGACTGGACGATGAGACGTTTGAGTTTTTTTTTTTTTTTGGACGCCACGGAGACATGCTAGGCAAACGATGAGCTAACAGGAATGAAGATGTTCTAGGGAGAAAACAAGGGAGAGGACAGAGTTACACACAGGGGGCCAGAGCCGCAGACTACATCATTTCAGATCATGGCCACAAGAAACAAAACAACAATGCAAATCACCAGGTTATCACAGAAAGCTAGGATTCACATTAGAATTTGCATTTAAAACAACAACAACAACAAACACACGTACACGCAGCCAGAGGCTAACCTCACATGTATACCGGACACGCACACGCTCGCTCGATACACACACACAAGCACGCTTAGCACCCTAAGCGATCCATCTTGAACAAGCCTCTGAAAAAAAGTCAAAATAGAAAAATAACAGAGGCATGGGGATGGATGGCATTTTCGTCTGAAGGGAAAAAGAGCCACTGATAGGTTTTGCGAACGAACAAACGGACGGACGGAACGGAATGGGACGATGGGAGTCCGGACAGCTGAAGAACCACTACCGATGGAGGGGATGGGGTAGGGTGGGGTGGTGGAAGAGAAGGAAAGAAAATACAGAGCGGGGCGGGGAGGCGTGACCTCCGAGCGGCTCTGGAGAGCGGCAGTCACATGCGTGATGAACGAGGGCTCCATGTTCTCTGGGCTTTCAATAAGACTATTTCACAAGCTTATCGACACCCGTGAGTTCTGCTTTACAGGTACCCCAATAAATTAAAAGGCAATAAATAAAGTTTGTTTTCTGAGGCAGTAAAAATTTTTGTATAAAAATAGAACTGCTTTTTTTACAAATAAAATTTACAGGCCTGTGGCTTTCCGTACTGTAATTTTTTTATCTTTCAAGAAACGTCAAGTATTTTCAGTTTCCACCCCATAACACTATTTGTTTTGTAGCAATAGACGGATTTAAGATGTATATATATATTATTTTTAAATGTTCTACATAATATCGCATTCAAACAAAGACCAATGTGATCTGACCAAGTAATGAATAGTTCTTTTCCGTAAAATTTTGTTAAATAAAAATATTCCTAGCATACATAAGTTAACGGTTGGCACATTTATCGGGTAACATATTTGGGCTTCTGGTACTGCTGACTTTGGATGGGCAGCACGTTAACCCTTTAACACCCTGAGGCCAGCGAAGTAAGAGCAGTGTCACGATTTCCAGGCTGGCCCTAGGGTCGGGGTTAAAGTGTGTCTTTTTGTCTACACCGATTTCAGACACGTCCACTGGGTGTCATGTTTGTGGAGACAGACATCGTGGATTTTCCGTCTGCTTGGTGCAACAAAATTTAAGTAGCAGTAAACAGTTGGGAAAAAAAACGTTCAGACAACTCAGAAGCTACCAGTAATAGCTACGTATCTGTTTCAAGGCGCAGGTTAAAAACAATATATATATTTTTATATATATAATTAAAAAAAAATCAAAAATGCGGGAATGGAAGCGGTCATGTGAAAAATAAGAAAAATCATATCAATCCCAATGACAGCTCAAAAATAAATGAGACAGTGTCTCCCTCTGGTGGTGAATCGTTGCTGCACAGCATCCACCCCTCTCCCCCCCCTGCCCCTCCCCGTGACCACCCCCCCCACCCCACCCAGCCGCGGCTCATGGCGCACTTACCCTAGCAGTGCTAACATGGGGGCGCTAAGGGGCTAGTGCTAAGATCAGTACGGTTTGCTGTCATTCTTGGAGCGCTTCAGCTGCACCTTCAGTCGCTTCATGCCGATTTGGAAGCCGTTCATGGCCTGGATGGCGGCCTGCGCTGACACTGGATTGTCGTAACTCACAAAGCCTGTACGGGGTGATAAAGGGACAGGAGGCGTGTGGCTAAGCTGAGCGTGGCAGAAAAGGAGAGATGCTGACGGAGGTTTGGCTGAATTACAGAGACAATAAAAGAAACGGTGGGTACAGTTTACCATGCAACTTTTATTCTTGAACATGTCCCATTTGTCAGGTTCTTGGGTCTCTTCTTTATTCTACCAAATTTAGGCACAACCTGATCTATTCTGACAGCGTAATTTGATTTATGAGGCATCACAGCTATCTCCCACACCTAAGGAGTGTCCTATTCCCTTTTAAAATTTCACACATAGCAATCTGAGGTGGACCTGGGCTTGGATCAAAAATCTATCAAGCTGAGGAGAATATCCCTCTCTCATACTTAACCTCCACTACTCCTGTAAATCAGTCCAGCTATCTGAATGAGCACTTGTGACAAGCGTGGCTTATGCGTGTTGTCTTGGAGCAAATAGAGCTGCTAACTGGCTGGAATTATGGGAAACAAGAGGTGGAATATAAAGAGAGCATCCATGGCAGTTGAAATATTCCGATCAAACTCATGAGACAACATCTGATCCATACAGCTGCTTGAAATATGTGTGCAGTATAACGGATGAATGAATGCACTGTCAGACATTACCTACAACACTGGTATGTTGTAAAGATGCTGCTGTTATCAGCCGGGACATATGGTTGTAACAGTATGCAGCAAGAGTGCCATGGAACTTGTTTTACTGTTTTGTCATTGACATTTTATTTTACAGTCACATCTCTAAAGGTGTTACTTTGGCTCAGTAGGCCAAAAGGTTTGATTCCTATGCATTTTGCATGTTATTCCACTGTTGACACCGATTTATTCCGGTCAGCCCAAAGATAAACAGTTTGAGTGAATCAGCATCTGTAAAACTGTATGCTCGTGTGTGCCAGTCCCATGATTTACTGGCATTTCGTCCCCTATATTTCTTGGGACAGACTCGATGTGAGCCAAATCCTATACTGCATACTTCTTGATTTTCCAGACCGTGCATAATATTAGTGTATAGCACACAACCGCCTGTCTTTGTTTTGAGAGCTATTTGAAATGACCAATCAGAGCAGCCACGTACCAGGTAGCTGGTCAAGGTACAGACCAGAGTACATGTAATATTATTGCTGACTACATATATTAAACTGTGACATTACCTGTGATTACAGACACGAGAATGGCACGGCTGAGACACAGATGTACTGATAGGATGTGGTGCAGAACGGGGACTACGCACCGAAGCACTTGCTCAGGTTGGTCTGTTTGTCGATGAAGACTTTGGCGGAGACCACGTTTCCGAAAGGCATGAACATCTGCAGGATGTCCTGGTCCCCAAATTCTTGGGGAAGGTGATAGATAAAGAGGTTGGCACCTTCTGGACCTGAAAGATGGAGGAGGGAGATATAACATGTGATGTGGTGTGAGCTGGCTCCCAACAGGGGGGTGTCAGAAGGAGCGAGATGCTGCAACAGGTAGTGGTAGCGGTCATCGGAGGGGACCGGAAGAGAAAATACGGAAGGAGTAGGACTGGATGGAGGGAGGGAAAGCAGTAAGCGGGGGGGGGGGACACTTATGGAACTTGTTTTTGTTTTGTTTCATGGCCCCGGTGACTCACCCTCCTTCTGGCTGCCGGCAGCACCCTGCTGCTGCAGCAGAGACTGGCTGTAGAGCGTGGGCAGGGCGGCAGCAGCGTACTGCTGGATCCCTGAGTAGGCCTGGCTCAGGGCGTCCACGGAGGCGGCTGTGCCGTTGGTGAGCGCCGCGGCACCCAGGCCACCGTTCAGGGCCGCCATACCTGAGAGCATTTGAGCAACTTTACATAAAACCCAACAATAAAGAAAGAAGATCGACCTTATTGATCAGCGCGTCTCCTCAGGTGTTAAACACACACACACACACACAAAACATGGTCTCACTGAAACAGAAATACAGAAGAAACAAACATGCGCACTGAAACACAGAGAACACACACAAGTAATGAGACACAAACGTAAAACAAAACAAAAAGAAACATATGCAAACTAAATCCACATACTCATGGTTCAACACATGTAAAAACATACAGAGAGAGAGAGACACACACACACATGCACTAAACACACAGAAGTACACACACACTATAGCACAGAAACACATGCACTAAACACTAGGCCTGCACAATACCACTAGGCCTGCACAATAAACACTAAACACTAGGCCTGCACAATACCACTAGGCCTGCACAATAAACACTAAACACTAGGCCTGCACAATACTGGAAAAAAAAATCGGAAATCACAAATTTTGAAAGACTGATCACCAATTAGTGTTTTTGTTTCTCATCTTGAATCATTCTTGTTAAATTTCTCGCAAACACATCACACTGTCTGTGAGTGAGAATGGTTATAACTGCATGCAGATCTCATGCAAAAACAGTAGTAGTATACTTTAAGCAGATTTTTATAACATATATTAGATACTCTTGAAAAGGATCTTTAAAATGGTAAAGCTTGCTAAGTTTTGTTTCCTATGGCAGATTAAAAATGTTCTAGCGAATCTCATTGGCCAACGATTGATTGTACAGTCCAGATTAAATTGTATTACAAATGATGTCCTGTACAACAAATGATGTCCTATTTTAGTTCATAATAGGACACAACCTTTTATTTTTCAATGGGGACAATTTTATAATATATGGGATGGGTGGAAACTGTAAATCTGGCTGCCTACCTTGGTCATTGCGATATGACAATTGTATATGCGTGACATGTGGTATCGATATTAACATTGCACATCGTGCAGGCCTACAAAGTGACGGAAACACAAACGGACACAGAGACACACACATGCACTTACACACAAACACATTTACACACAGACATACAGAGAAACACACATACACATACATACCAAAACCCATATACTGCATGCAAACACATACACAGAGGGACTTGGAGGTGAATGGAGAGCGCCCATGCAGCAGACAGGAGAGGACCTCACAGAAAGCAACCTTACTGCACACATGCATGAGCCACAGCACTCTGTCCTGGACTCAGCTTCACCACCACACCACCGGTATCGACAAGCCAATAGCATCTCCACTGCGCGCTGGATGCAATATTTACGGCAGGACAGACTCGGCGGTAGAAAACCAGTGTGTTTCTGAGAATGCCTCTACCTAGGGACCACGACGAGACCACGCTGCAGTTGGCTCGGGGGGGG
>JAODUD010000062.1:28047350-28058418 GCA_026784285.1 Stomatorhinus walkeri
GGTTGGACTGAAAACGCTGTGGCATATCTGGGGGAGGGGGGGAGACAGAAAGGGAGGCTAGGGATCGGCTGGGGAGTCCATATGTTGACTCTCCGTTGCTTCCATAGTCATGAGGACATGTCGTCGCCGATGGGGGAGGGGGGAATCCAGCTTTCATTCTGTCACGGGGGTCAGAAGGCTGAAGAACACCCCCCCCCCCACACACACACAAGGCCTCACATAAATACCATGTGAGAAAAGCACAGGCGGGAGCCGCATGCATGCATAGCCAACGTGACTGAGGGGGGGTGGCTTTAAATTTTGCTGAGGGTGGGTAAATGCAGTCTTATTATCACAGCGCAGCCCCCATACCACCTGGGGGACCCAGGAAAGGGGGCTGGATTTGGGCTTTTCTGGAGTCCTCTACGTTTCGTTATCGCTCTACAAAATCATGTTTTCCGACTAATTATGGTTCAAAAACGACAAAATTTCAGTGATCACTGGGTGTTCGAGCTCTGCTTCATTATGTTAATAAGGGAGGGGCGTGGCCCACACCAGCCCAGCCCATTCTCCTTCGGACACGAAGCCTTATTCATGTGTAATATACACGCAGAGAACACGCGCATCAACCGGGCTTCTTCAGACACCCCAGGGAAGGGGGGCAGGTGCCGTTTTTACGGAACGTCAGCAGAACGGGGGGAGGGGGTGCGTCAATCAACAACAAACGCTGCACGGCAGCCAAAAACATAGGAAGTGTGAGCGTAACATAACGGATTTCGAATTCCTTCACGGCGAATGACGTCGGCCCGCCGGGGAATGAGACACACTCCGGGGGTGTTAATTGGCTGGCTTCTGATGACAGGACAAAGGGGACAGCTGGGGGGACCAGGCTGTGTTTTGGGGGAGGGGAAACTCATACAAGACGTATATCACCAGGCTGAATCACTGCAGGTTTAGACCTCTCCTGTAGTAGGATTAGGACCACCCCCCCACATAAAAAAGCCTTATACTCAGCTTACAGGTCGACAGAGATGCCTCCTTCATCACTATGCCCCCTACGGGCCATTAGGTCCCTGTGCAACACCACAGCTACACCCACAAGCAGTAGGAAGTGTGTTGCCATGGAAATGCTGCCGCTGTGGGCCATACAGCACACATACACACACCCACCCGCAAACACGGAAACGAGCATGCGGAGTGAGCGGCTTGGTGTCATCCCTAAACCGGTGGATGGAGGGGTCTGTAGGTCCTTCGGGACAAGAGAGCTTTTAAAAATTGTTCTTTTCTAGCCAGATCTAGAGCACCGGGAGGCTAAAGGTTAAGGGCTGCACATCTCCCACAGAGGCTGTTAAAAACAAAGCGCCCAGAGCCGCAGGACAGGAGGAGGGAGGGGAAATGCCTCTCACCATGAACTCCACCCTGCCCGGGTCTCATGGCGCTCAGCACACTCACCAGCAGGGGGCGGCGTTAATTGCCGAAATTCTATTAAAGCTTCCCTGAATCAGAATCAGAATTCGCTTCATTGGCCAGGTACCTCTGCATGCTGTAGGAATTATTTTTGGTGCATACATTCCGACACAAAGCATAAATAAAGGAATAAGTAGAAATAAAATAATTGGAATCGTCCAGTGTGCAAGTTCAAGTTCCTCTCTTGGGTTTTCTTGGAGACTAAATTTCCACAAAAGACAGACAGAAGACAGAGTACCAAAACATTGCGGTCGTCATCTCTGAGGTGGCAGAACCACAGCGATCAAGTAAATATCAGGGAAGAAGCAAAAAAAGCCATTTTGAATGGTGAAGACAACATTTAAAAATCATATGAAGATAAGCAGAAAAATAACAATTAGTGTGGAACAAGCACGGAGTGGAAGGCCAGCTCAGCAGAGTGCGCCATTCCTCCATGCTCCCAGAATGCAAAGCGACAACACGAGCAGCGTTACACTGGCCGGCGGAGGAGCACCACGGAGACAGATCAGCCCGTGACGTGTACGAGAACTCGTGTGCCAAACCAGCTTGGGGGGCGGAGGGGGGGGGGATGTTCTTCCTCAAACACCAGCGGTAAGTCAGTGAATCTGAGCAACCAGAATGTCAAGTGGAAGACAGGATGCTAAAAATAGCCGGAGCGTTACGTGGATACAGGAAGGGAACATGGACTGAGACTGTGTCCAGGCTTAAGCGCTATCAGGGACAGGCAACATCGCGAGTCAGTCTGTAACACACTGAAAATATGTAAAACTATGAGCCGGATCTGTGAGTTAGTGCACGTGTCAGACCAAGCCAGATGCAATGGGTGTGCAATGCCAAACCGAAGTCACTTTCCCCACACAATCCTGCCTCACTCTGAGACCAGTACACTCTATTATCTGGGAGCCAGTAAGTCGACACTCTCCAGTGAAATACATGCATCTCTAAAATTCCATTATTTCAGGGAAGTGAAAAAACACTCTGTCAGAAACTACTTAAAAAATAAATAAACCTAAAACAACACAATGATGCTCTTAACACCGCAAACAAAAACATATCTTTATACAGCTGTCGCAGAACAGTTTAAGGTTTTAGATTCATTCTACATGATAAAAACATCTTTTAATTGGTCAATCAGATGTGAAATACTATGAGTAGACACAGGAGAATGTGCGGATTCCATTGGTCGTAAAAAGTGGACATAAGTGGATTCTATTGGACAGCGACGATATGCAACTAAAGAGTAAAGGACAATAACATACCGAACTACAATGTCTAGGGCGGCTGTTAGGACTCCCCTGTTTTAATTATTACACAGAAACCCTGCATCATGGGAGAAAAAAAAAGCAGAGAGTGGCCCAGAACTCAGTTGCTTATCTGGGGGGGTCCACACCTCCAGGTGTTAAGGATTACACACTAAAGCATCCGGTTTAAAAGGCCTCTGCACTGATGCAGTTCCATGTTGACACAGATGCGAACACGCCGGCATAACCCCCACACACCCGCAACAGCTGGGGTGGGGGGGGGGGGGGGGGGCTCTTGGTGTCCAACTTGCTAACGCCAGTAATATTTTTACAGTGATCCAGCATGCAAATGGCACAAGAAAGAGTGCAGGAATTCAGTTCCAAAAACCGTAGTCCAGGAACACACCTACATACTGGTCGATGACAACGCAAATGGGGTGTTTTATTGATTTTTGAACCTCAGGGGATCAAACGCACAACTACAGGAGAATCATCTCTCAGTCATGGTGTGAACTCTGTACCGGTGCGACGTTATTATTTGACTCGCTCCTTTCCGCGAACTTCGCATGACGAGGTGTAATCGATGTGAAAGCTGGGCAAATTTAATATTAGGCCTGTTTAAATAAGAACTGCTTTGAAAACACCCCTATGCCTCCATTTGGTTACTTTGAATGATGCAATATAATCCCTGCAAACACTGGAATGTCAAATTCATTAACACTCTAATTGAATGAATATAATAATGAAATAGCCAATTCTTGAAATTACGTGTAAGCGCCGCTGGGCTGAGTGAACAAGGGCAAGACAGGATCAGAGGCTACCAACCATGCACAGAACATACAACTTAGAACTGCATATAAAACTCAGTTTATATGAAAAGCTTCTCCAGGTTTTTCTTTTCTTGAAAATACAGTATCATTATTATGTAATGAAGTTTCAATTGTGTCCTTTAAGAAAGGCAACATTAACTATGTGTTCACCAAGTGAATAGGTGACACTAACTTCTCTTGATCATGCTTGAGTATACTGTTAGAAGCGCAATAAGTTGGGTTGATGTAGTTTCGCATGCGCATGAGCCGATTTCGGGTATAACACTCGCATTCTGCTAATCGGCTACAAAAGCTCATTCTGCCGCGGTTAACTAAAGCGGCACGTGCGATACATGCCAGAGCGGAAACCTTAATTTAGTCAACTAAGGACGTAATTATTGTCCATACATAGGCTATGCAAAATACTCAAAATACAAAGTGGGTGCAGCTTCTGTATGGCGTTACGTATGCAACACTAACCAAATAGCGCACGGTAATAATACCAGATTTACCGCGATTAGTACGTACGACATACACACGAAACGGATCAAGGTCCATAAAATCCTTCAAAATCTATCTGGAATTAAGTATAACAGAGACCCGTCAAGACCGATGGATGGAAATATTAACAGCGGGAAAGGAGCCGTTTTGTACAAGACTGACGTTAAGTGACGGTGCAGACCTCTTTGCCGGTGTCTCATTTACCCGAGTTGCACAAAAAAGAGATACGGTATGAAAACATCCATTTCTAAATGGCTGATCCGAATACAGCAGGCAAATCAAGCAGCCAAAGCGGAATTTTACCACGGTCACAATTGAAGCGTCCTCCTAAAGTCTTAAAACACCTATTTCTTCAATTTATGGATCTGCCCCATACTGCTCTAGTCTCCGTTACTCATCCGACATGTTACCGAGTCCAGTTTACACAAATTACAATCACATGCACCAAAGCACCGGTTTCGCACTAATCCCGATAACACAGTAGGGGATGTATATACTTACATCCCGTCCGCAGAAACTAACAAACTGCTGTCGATCATCAAATCGGGCAGGAAATCCATGCGGTAAGAAGCGCTCATGTTGCTTCTCCGTGCGCCTCGCAACATGCGCCCCAAGTCAGGCACAGCTGCCGCAAAGACGGAGGCGAACAGGTGCAAAGACACCCCCCTCCCAAACCGTGGAGCACCACGATACTGTGGTCGCTAAAATAAATTTGCCATATTCAAGACCCCCCCCTTCAAATCTCAGCAGAAAGCACCGCGAAGAGCAGTGAGCGTGGCCGGCATCTCACCATATTTTAATATAACGCTCAGCACCGCGCCAGCAGAAATTAAAACTGACGTCGCGTATAGACGCGATCACGGAGATGATTAGATGATGAATATGATGATTATGATTTTAACGAGTCCATTATATTTCCTGCAGAATTATTTTTTTCCAGATAATGATGGCTGGATGCTATCTGTGTAAAACACCATAAACTGCTGTGCAGACATTAATACTAAATATAACGTGTATGATTTTACAACGTGTGCACGGAGCTTTCCCAGATAATGCTTCTGTGCATATTGTTAAATGCCCCCAGTGTGTTTACATTTGGCTTTAATAGCATAAATTAATAGACTGAGAAAGAATAATTTTGACGGCCTAAGCTTGCGCAGCTGCCCCTGCTAAACCCACATCCCCAAAACAAATCGCATTCGAGTTTCTGTTTTCAGGGGTATGGTGGTCAAATAGCGTGGGAGTGGGTCAGCGAGAATGAATCGGGTGTGCACGGAATTGCGTTTCAGAAACATAGCCCAATCACACCTTAAAGTGACCTTAACATCAAGGGCGACTAAGGGAGAGTGATCCAAAAAGAAGCACAAAAAATATAACAGTACCAATAAAATCGCAAAATTCTACATTGCAATAATAACGGAATGCCTATTAATTCAAATTACAAGCAAAAAAAATCAGATATGGTAAGGTTTCAGCACCGGATCCCTTAGATCTAACGTCTTCTGCCGTTAATCCCTTAAATTTACAGCCCTCTTGTAACCCGTGATTACGGCCAGATACTTTTAGTAACACCCCCTTAATAGCCACAGTAACCTTTAACGCCTTGCCACTATCTGGGGGCTGTAATTCCTCGCGATCGCTTACATACAGGTGTCCGGGAGAAGGCGCTGCCATCGGGGCCCGGCCGGGCGTCATGTTCCCCAAAGACCCGAGGCTCCTTCATAACTGATCACGTTTATTTTCACTCTTCGAGAGTCGCTTGAGTTATAGTCAATTGATCCGAAGTACATTCAAAAGGCTTTCGAGCAGAAACCCCCTTTTGTTTTCCATTAGTTGGAATTAGAAAGTGTCTGGCTAACGACGAATAAATGGATGAATATTACATTTCAGCAAAAGGGTTATTCGTGGACATGCTGGTCGTCACTGTGTGTAATTGTATAAGCCACGCTTTGCCACGTCGGCATTTCCGGAGTTTTAAATTCCTTTTAAAATAAACAAACTGCACCGATAAACAAGCTTCTCTCGCTAGTGTTCACCCTCCCCGGTCTTATTATAATTACTGTAGTGATTATGCATCATCCTGATCACTTCCCCTTCGTGTATCCCCACAATTTCTCTCGCAAAAAATTAAGGATAACCATAAGGATATTCTCAGCAGAAGATAATTATTAGTTATTCAATATAAAACCTGTGTGAGAACATTACAGGAGCCCTTCCCAGGCGCTCCGGCCCCTATCTGTCAGAAAGTGTTAAACGAATCGTTGGAGCGGAAGGGATACTAGAATTTTCCTTTTCCCACCGTGATGGTGATTAAATAAAGCAGAGAGGCGTCGCTCTGACTCCATGATCTCTGCTGTAAAGTGGGCTTCCTGTCCGGGTCACCGATCACGCTGCTGACTTTTTAAATGTTGCTGCTACTGTGAGAGGAGATGGGGAGGGGGATCTGGGGAGGAGTCCCCGCAATGTTAGAGCAGGAACTGTGGCAGCTTGGTGCGAACCACGTAAACGTAAACCTTGCACTACCGAACCCGAAACGCCTTTTTCCTCTAACGTATGTTGCGGGATTTTATTTTTAGCGTGATTTCCGCTTTGCAGTGGAGCTTTTCTACATACACAGTCTGGTAACAAACACGTCGCTTGAATTTTCTGTTATGTGAAATCTTTATTTTATAAGAATGCCCATATAACAGACATTATTAACGTTTTGCCCAATTATGTATAAGGGTTTGACTATATACTGACTTGCACATTTTTTTCCAGAATTTATTTGAAATTGCCAAGGGCTTCATAAACACCCCCTACATCGTATAAATTGCCTCAGTGACATTTAAGGTTATTAAAATATCTTTCACTTATTTTCTCAGATATAAAATATGCTAGATACAAGGTCTATCGAATATGTAAATAAAATACTTGTAAATTACTTCAAAATAATGTTTGTCCTTTAATTTCAGGTCAAGGAAGTTACGGATAAAAAAAAAAAGTATTTTAAAAGTATAAGAAGTTGTGGAGAAGTATTCCAAGGTCATAGTTCACAGTTAGAAGGCTATTGAAATGACTACATAGCATCACCACATTCTATAAGTTACGAACTTGCATTTGAGATAGTTTTTCACACAGTTCATTTAACTGTGTCTAGTGTTACATGATTTTATTTTTATCGTAGAATAAAGTTTAACAAAAAAAGTATTTAATGGCATATTGAATTTAGTGTGATTAATGACTGATATGTCAACATCCTATTAATGCCATCTCGGAAAATGCATCTTTTATGGGAATTCGTGATTCTGTGATGCTATTGACATTGGTGTTACATCTTTTTCTTGTAACAAAAAAGACTAACAGAAGTTAAAATTAAGACTAATGAGTATTATAGGAAAGTCAGATATAAGCTAATCGAATTGCATGCTTTTAGAAAAGGGTACAAAATATATCCCGGAGGAACTTAACCTCTCATGCACTTATTTAAAAATGTATCCATCTATTTATTTATTCATTAATTTATCTGCAGCTAGCATTGCGATAACGCAGATACATGTCATGCAATGTGATAAAACCTGTTATTTAGACCACATGGAGACATTTTCTCAGTCCCCACAACAAAAAAACTCAGTTTGATAAAAATCTGTGACCGCAATTTAAAAACTATAAATGCCTAAAGTCTTGTATTTTGTTGGGTTAGGGTTGGGTAGGGGTTAGGGTCGTCATGTTGGGATTGGGGTTATGCCCATAGAAATGAACGGAGAGTTCCCACTAAGATACACATGCCAAATCTGTGTCTGTGGGTGTGTTTGATAACAACATGCAGTTTCCTACATTGCAGGACAGGCTCGGTGCTCTACCCTGCATGAAATACGTGGTTATGGGTCAGGATTAAAGCAGCAGTTCCCCATATTTTAGGGAACAACATATAGATCGCATCTGGCCAGTTGCTTGAGAGAAGCATGATAAAATATTTCACTTATCCCTTTAAAACGCGGCCCAAAGCCTGTCTCAGCTTAAGCGGTCCGCCGCCCTCCAGGGTGCGAGCACAATAGCTGCAATGTCTATGCAGGCATTGCTGCCTTACACCAGAATGTTTGTGTATGCTGGGGGGATTTCAGCCCTTTTAGGGCCCGACCCCATCACATGCACCCCGACTTAGGGCCAAGGGAACATCACTTCCTGTTTTGTTTGCTGCCCGTTCGTTAAAAGGGGACTTTTAAAAACGTGCTCTCTTTCCAGACGTACCTTTTTCTCATTTCAGTCACACCCTGGAAATGCACGTGGCTGTCCCTGCCCCCTCTGGCACATTTCCATTTCAAATTCCACAAATGATGATCCCCTGCATGCTCCTTCCGACCTCCCACCCCCACCCCGCGAGAATTCCCAGATTACCCAACCTAAGATAGCGGGACACTGGAGACAGCTCACAACTTGCATCCCACGGCCACTAATTAATCTCCCCAGGTTGGGAAATTAGTGTCAAGCAACTACTGAGAGGACGGAAGAGCAGCCTGGGATGCTGGTGTGCGTGTGGCACAGTGGGTTAGGATGCTAAGCCGGAAATCGGAAGGTTGCCAGTTCAATTCCCGTGTCCAGTAAGGTCCTTAACCCCAATCCGTCCAGGAATCGTCTGACTCTGCTTTCTCAGCTGTACATCATTTTGGATGCAAGCATTTGCCAAATAAATTAATGTTAAACGTACGTGTCATGATTCCAAAAACGGCCCCTCTTCCCATGTCGACGGCGTGAGCTTCAGCAGAAGTGGGAACCATGTCCTACTTCCGGTCTACCACTCAGCCAGAAATGCAAACTACCCTGTGGGATGGGGGTTTAATGGCCCATTTTCAGATATGACACACTGGAGTTTCAGGGGTGAAACCTAGCCCCCCCCCCTCCCCTCCCCCTCCCCAACCACCACCACGCCAACTCACACACTTCATCACAGCGACAATCCATCTCAGGCACTAATTACAGCCTGCAAATTGTGAAGAGCTCCCAGAAGAACACGCGGCGTTTGTCCAAGGCTCCTGGCCTCTCCCCGTTCCCGGAGCGCAAAAACGGCGAGTGGATTAAGACCTCATCTTCATCAAGTGGGCTCCCGGGGAAAGCTATCATCCGGCTCCTCTCGCCACTCCCTCACCTGATCCCAGATCAGTCCTCAGAGTTCTCCCACGGCGGTCTCTACTTAATAACAAGGACCCGGAGACAGCGGGGAGTCGAGATAAAAGTAGGCGATCGAGCCCGGCGATACTGCCATTGGCAGTACAAGTTGCCATCATCGCATAGTTACTTAGCGGAAGTACCTTACCTGCCGAAACCTCTGTACCTCATGATTTCATATTTTTATCTAACAGAAGCAATTTAGGTGAAGTGCCCTTTCTGACGGTATGAGATCAAGGCCAGCGCTCTGATCTAACCCTGTTACAAATTCAATTCCTTAACTGCCATGCTAAGCACTACCTTTCATAAATCACCACTCCTAGACATGGTACGGATTATTTTTAATACTAGTTATCACTTTATTTTTCATGCTATCACTTAGCGGCGTACAGCGTTAGTTACTGTCCCACTTTTGAACACTTCGCTGCGTTCCAATCAGTCATCCTGTAAGCGCTTTGCTAAATCTACTTGATAAGCAGTTACTGAGACAGGACTGCGTTTAGCAGTAGATTGAAACAAAGTGACTTTATATTTTTGGCTCACCAGGGCGGCGCTGTTTCCCAGTGTGACTTGTAAGTTCGCCACTCCTGAACTCGTACCACTTTATGCAATTTTGTGTTTGCAGAAGAGTTTTGCTGGGATTACCAACTGGAGTAGGAACCTACAATCTCCTGGCTCAGGCTAGTAACCCTCTCACCAGCTACAGGTCAAAGATACAAATACATAAATGCAGAGAGAACAGAAATGTAACATGAACATGCATTTCCACAGACCTACGGTGAACGTAAACTTATACGAACACAAGGAGCAAAGAGGAACGTGTATACAAATACACAGAAATACATGTACAGAAAAATATAGAAATACACACATTTGTATTTTGAACAGAAGCTCAACATATGTATGCAAAAATAATGAGCAGAAATTTAGCATATACAATAGAATATATGTGTGTGTGTGTGTGTGTGCGCGAGCATAAAACAAATTCTGGGAAGCTGGACAAATGAACTGTTATATACGATAAATGGAATAAAGGAGCACAAAACGGATTAGTATCACATTATCAGTCTGTAGGACATGGGATACTTAAATTAGCCCTAAGAGAAGAGACAATTTATAAGCAGAACTTGCTCAACCAGGCCTGCAGACGCAGATCATGAATGTTGATAAGACTGTGTGTGTACCTAATGTTCACCACCACCAATTTAAAGGTGGTTACTGGCATCTACATACACGTAAGAAAAAGGGGGGGTCATCCTGTCCATAATGCAGACTTAATGCTTAACAATGCAACATCATATGTGACTGTATGATGAAGTGACATCATACCGAATGTAAGTATTTTTACAGGTTTAAAAAGTGTAATTCAGGAGAAGTACAAACATATTAAGGCTCACTGACTTGTGGCGCTGTCCTGATGTTAGACCAACGAAAGTTTAATTCAGTTATTTGTAATTTAATCAAAGGAAGTGCACTGACAGAAGGTATGGAGGATACAGTGCCACATTAATGAAGAAATAGTGAGGTTTACAATAAGTGTGAAGCTTTAATAAGAAATTAATATAGTACAACCAGCCGGAAATCTGAGATTTAAAGCAGCAGACTTAATCTGTGATATTTCGGATGACATATTAAGCGGATGGTGTGATAAGCAGGAGGCGTAAACGTTTTGTTTCTCACGGGCTACATAAAAACAAATCCGGTGAAATGGTCTTAACGATACACAAAAGCGCTTCATTTCCATAATTGCTAACGGTGATGATGGGGGGGGGAGGCGGGCTGGGTATGGAGGGGGGCAGGAGCGAGAGAAGGCAGCCGAGGTGAGCGGCAGCGCAGGGGTGTCCAACAGCGCTATTGTTGGCCTATCCCATTGTGGGAGCAAAGAGGCATTCAGCATCCCAGTCCCCCCCCCCCCGCACACGCACG
>JAODUD010000062.1:28078096-28116311 GCA_026784285.1 Stomatorhinus walkeri
TTGTCATTATATTCATTTTAATGTATTTCTTGCATTTTATCTTTTGTAGTGTGTATAAATTTTTATGTATGCCTGTATGGTGACCTTGAGTGTCAGAAAGGCGCCTTTCAAATAAAATGTATTATTATTAAACACTAGATGGAGGATTTTCCAATTTCTTTTAACATTTACAACCAACTGATATTCTATGGCAAAGATTTTACAAGCCAAAATAAAATATATTATCCACATGGGATAATCATAGTGTCTTATCTTTGGGGTCTAAACAAAAAAGGTAATAGATGGCATCAAGTATGATGTCATGCCAGGTAAGAGAGAGGTGGCAACCCCAGAAATATTCATTATCTACACCCCTCCCTCCAATAATATTTTGTTTTTTTTTGGAACATTTGTTGTTTAATACACTTGTAACCAGTTTGCTTGTGGTTGCTTTTTAAGATGTTGCTGGTTAACTTATGTTCTTCTCAAATGAAATTATTTTTCTTTATAAAGGTAAGATTTGGTAAACTTTTTAAACAAATAGTTGACAAAAACAGGGGAGGGGGTATTATATTGCCAATATGGTAATTAGCCAAGCACAGAAGCCTTTCAATTTTAAAGTAGTTTATAAATCCTGAAGCACCTCATAATGTTCCCCTGACATGGATTAGGTGGTCACCCTAACTTTATCTCAAACTTTTCTGGACTTTATTGTCATGGGTATAAGAACTAAATACCAAACTTCTAACTGACTGGCTTTTGGGCTTAGCAATGGGTAATTTTGAACTAACAATGGTGGCTAATGTTAAATTATCGGTGGAAGAAAGTAATTCTATTAATAAATGCATTTTTGGTTTCGTAAACATGAAAATATTGTCTTTGGGTACAAACATTAGTGTATTACAGTTATGTAGTAACCATGATATAAGTGATTTAATGCTCTCCAGGTCTTTCATTAAAAGTCTTTAAATGCACTCTCCTGTGCAATAGTTTTTTCACCTTTGTGGCTATCAGTTTAAAAATGTACAATGCATGTTTCTCGGGCATTAACCCTTACTTAAAATGTTGTCAATGCAAGCAACTTGACTGCATTACTGTAGACTTTTAATAACACATAAGGACCCTTGCTAAAAGTTCCTAAATGAAGAAAGCAGTCCAGCAGGTCTTTTACCTTTGCATTCCAAAGGTGGACCTTTGTCTTTCCACACCAGATTTCCATCCTCTTCTTCACACACAGACATTCTGGAAGTCCCACTCTTTCTTACATAGCCTTCCTTACAACCATATTCTATCACACAGCCTTTTGGGTACCTCAGTGATTCATCAAACTGCCTTGCATTCACTTTTAATGGTGGCGGTGGGCAACTGGCTGAAGAAAGAAAAAACATATATGTTAGAAATTAGGCTCTAAACTGTATACGTTGGTCTTAAGGACTAATAATTCAAATGCTCTGTATTTCTAAAATGCTGACAGGGTCAGTGCATGAGTCTCTCTGTCAAGCATGGAGGAGGTAATGTCGTGGCATTCCATGGCAGCCTTAACCATGAAGATTCCATAAGGATTACAGTTGATTAAGTAGTCCTCCTGTCATGATCCGCCTGTCAGAGCCTCCTGTGTGCCACACCCCCTCGCTCCTTGTGTTCAATCCTGATGGAAACCACCTGTTACTTCGCCTGATTGTGATCATCTGTGTCCTGTTGGTTCTGCCCTGTCTTGTATTTAGTCCGCGTCTGAGTTAGTCTCCCTAGTTCGGTCATTGTAATGTCTCGTAGCGTTTACCCTGTCGTCTCCCAGAATAAATCCCGTTTTCCTTAGACCTGCCTGTTTCCGCGTCTTCCCTGCTCCACGCTGCCGACATCCAGGCACGCTGCACCCTTGTGCGTGACACCTCCATTCTCCAGTAAAATAATGACCCAAAACATACCTCAAAATGATGCAAGAACTATTTAATGAAGAATGAATTCAAACTAATGTTTCCTATGACATTCTTCTACACACATGAATGTGTAGCCAACTCCAACTTCACAGCCCCAACTACACTATTAAGTTTGTGGATGAAATAGTTGTGTTGGGCCTCATGTCAAACAACAAGGAAAAGGTTTACCTTGAAAAAGCTGACCTCCTGATATCATACTGCCAAGCTAAAGGCCTTGCACTTAACAGCAAAATAAAGGAACTGATCATATTAAAACAAGGAACGGCAGGGGAGCTGCTCTCTCCATCAGCAGGACACCAGTGAAGAGGTCAAATAGCTATAGCTTTCTCCGGTATCAGTGTTATTAACTCTGGTCTAGTGATCTAAATCATTCATTGTTCTTTATCTACAAAGCAAGCTAAAATGGTCAACCATTTAGTGATGCTATGTCCATTACTGAGACTTTGAACTGTGAATCAAGTAATCGCCCTAGATCACAGGGGGCTCCACTTATGGGCCACACCCATTTTCCCAGCTGACCAACAGTTTTCTGGGATTACTGGTCACTCTATTGCAGTGGCCAAGGTGGGTTGGATAGTTCAAGCATTTATTCTTGCGATTATTTCTCTAATGCCTATTTGGATTCTGTTTGCTCTCTGTGGTTTTGACCCAGACTTTGGACTTTGATTGTCCTCTTTTAGAATAAAGCATCTCCACTGGAATGTGGTCTGCATTTGTGTCTTTGTTCACATTCCTTACACTGATGTCCTTACATTACCATTTATTGCTATAAAATGCATAGGTGGTTCTAGACCCTAGTTAGGAGGGCTTCAGTGTCCTTATTTTTTGTCTCTGCTCCCCTCAAATAGGTTTTCTATAGCCATTTATCCTGGATTTTCATATGAGTGTTGCCACCTCAGTGATCTGTCGCTAAATGTAGTAATTTTGTTAAAAAGAAAAAAAAGAAAAAAATGACGATTAGCTGCTTTAAAAAATTTTGAATAAACATTAGCTACTTTTCATAGAAGAGTGTCACCAATACTGCCTTGTGAATGAGTGGGACACCACAATCTGTAATGTGGAGTGGATTTCCCAAAAGCTGTTGATCTTATATAATAATAAACGAACAAGTATATCACTAGAAGCACCGAGCACCGGTCATTTGACCGCAACGACCAAAAAAAAAACTTTGCACTCGATCAAACTCCTTTCATGACCTTTCCTAGATATGTGCATTGTATCACCCAGTACCCTTAAATTTTTAAAGTCACACTGGTACAAGCTAGTTTAAAGTTTAGTTTAAATTATTTTGCTCATATTGCCATTCTCTTCTCTTCCAGCAGATGGCGCAAAGATAATCTAATGGTATGTGTGTATGTGTAGGTCTGTGCGCGTGTGCAAATGATTACTAACTTAATTTAATAAACTGTGACCACCCCAGGGCCCGGGCCCAACCCTGGAACGTAGAGGGGCCTACTCCGAGACAAATGTGGACCCTCCCAAATATGAAATACACCTAAAATTAGAGTGTAACAGCTTCTTCCAAGCTCTTGGGAGCTAAAATATACTATGCACATGTATTAGTTTATGTATATTTCATTTTTGGTATACATTCTTATTATGATGGGTGTATTGTGTATTATTATTATTATTTTTTAATTACTATTATTATTTATTTATTTATTTTTAAAGAAAACTGTAAAATCCCTACAACAAAAGTAAAATATAATACATAGTAATGTTTTGAAGTCAAACTATTAAGCTGCTCCTTTTGTATTTAATGGTTTTCCATTTGAGGAATTTGCAAAAAACTGCAGTGCATGATGGGTAGGATCTAAAGGCTGCCTGACGTCCTCGTCCGTCTGACAACTGTTGCGTATGTTGGTCCACAAAGTAATTCAATTTCACCATGTAGGCTACGTTCTTAAAAACTGCTTTCTGTTGCATATAGCCCGATTATATGCCGTGGGCATTTTAATTTGTTTGTTAGCAATTTCGCCAGGCAGGCTACCTTCTTTAAACTGCGTTTTGTTAGACTACATATTTCGGGATGTTTTATGTCTAGTCTTTGTAAATATATAGTTTAGCCTAACCCGGCCGTATATTTGTGCGCGCGTCTTTGAGTGTCATACATTTTCAACTTACCGTGTGCATGTGTGTCAGAGTGCAGTTTGAATACATGTACTCTTGCCTGCAAAGCAACGTGTTTATATATATATATATTTTCATTAGTGCCGTGCATTAAGATGCTGCATCATTTACATTAACCTTGAAAGAGGACCAGGGACATCTAAATGACAACATTCTGTGTGCCTTGGTTGTCGCAGCTTAAACTGTTCCCACTTTCTGTTGTGCACTTGAATTTACCAGAAAATTCAAGGTATTCGTCTAGGTTTTGTTTTTTTAATTGTCACGTTGACATGTTGCTCATTGTTGGACACCTGTGTTCGAACCTCCGTTGCGTCTGTGTGATGGCGTCATCAAACAACGTCTGTAAACCTTTTAAGGCGCATGTGGCGGTTGGATAATTCAGTGTCTCAGAGTTTTACTGGCCCAAGGTTGTTGGGGGTGGTTGTAATTTTTTTTACATTATAATTATGTAATATTGTTCATATTAATCTAAATCTGCAAAATAATATTACTAAAGCCTTGAAATAGATCTAGTTGAGTACACCCCATGGTCCCCTTCTGCGCTCGAGGGAAATTTCTGCGATCGCGTTCTGCCTGGTGGAGGTGTTGACAGTTTGGAGGCGGAGTCATGCCGTTTCTGACAGCGAACGCTATTGGCGGATGAAATATGAATGATCTATGTTATAAGTATAATTTCACCGATTCTCATTGCCCCCTTGCCTGTTTCCCCATTAATATAAAACAGATACAGTTACAGAATACAGCGACACACGTTATTGGGATGCTGAGGCAGGCAATAGGTTCAGTATCTCCATACGGTAAATTAACATTATGTGTTACGAGTTTCCAAAGGCAATACATAATTTTTACACCTCATCATGCAACCACTTACAATGAGTATTACTAATGTAATTGTAGCATTTTGTTTTGATGCTTTCAGTAGCTATCTGTGATCAAAGTGGTTCAAGAGCAGTAAGCACTTTATTTGGGGTATGTCGTTTTTTTCGATTTTGCTTAAAATGGGTAGTAATGTGTAATAGCATAACTGTGCATGTGACAAATAAAATCTTTAATGATAGACAATGAATTGATAATATGTTGAATATAACATGGTTTCAAAATAAAGTACTGTGCAAAATCCATAGGTTGTCAAAGCTATTTATCTGAGTAGTAAGTGTATTTCTGCTCAGAAAAAAAAACGTTTAACATTAGAAAATATGCAAATGAATAGCAGCACAATAAAAAAACACAAGTTTCGTCTGTTCTACAAAATGTTACTGACATCTTGTTGGATAACTAAAAGAAGGCTGGTTCAGTTCCCGAACTTCTCTTAAATGGCACCCCAACCTTTCCAAGTATTTTTAAATATCACCACCAGCTCACTTAAACAGTTAAATAACTTGAAGAGGTATTGATTAGTCAAACGTAGTATACATGGTGAACAAATTATAGTATACTGGACGATTACTGAAAATACAGGGGTGACTGTGCCATATATACTTGTGTTGTATGCAGCTATCAGTGTCTCAACGCATGAATCAGTTTATATCGAAAACATCCTACTGCGATAGCCTATACGCTTCTCTTATTCAGAACGCTCTCAGAAGAAGCATGAAGATTACCTTTACCCTTATATAAAGGTTACAGCGTATACAGAAACTGGTACTTTGCTCAGTCTAAGTTCCCTGTATCCAGTTTATATATACACACACAAAATATCATTCTTGTACGCACCTTCAGCCAAAACGAAGAAGGGGTGGAAGTTCTCTCTTATATGGAACATCAGTACCACCGTGAAAAATACGTCGCAAATCATAATGAATGTCACACCAGATGAAGTCTAGTCATATATTTGCTCAGTCTAGCCACGAAAAGCATCGAACCGAGATTACTAAACTAATAGTAACTAAGCATCGAACCGAGAATACGAAACTAATACGCTGCTCCACCCACCACCCCAAAAAACCCGAGGAGGCTGGCAAGAATAGAGGGAGACTTGAGGTTGTGATTTCCGAGTATTTTGTCAAAACAAAACTTCAGTCTCCAAACTCGATTAATGCATTTAATTGTAAATTACAAAAAAACATATAACTGTAAAGATAAGGTAAATGGGAACAATATACTAGGCGGTCCTGCTCTCGTGCGATGTATAGTCTCGCTTCTTTAACTTCGTCTCCATTATTTTATATGTATGGATTACATATAATCGATAGGCGTTAATTATATATATAAAATACATGAGGATTCTCTCTCTCGCACTCTCAGAAACACACACATCAGCTTAATATTTTTAAGTTAATTACTGCCTTCCTAAATAGTTAACGTTACACATCTTTCTTTCTCATGTTTTGCTCACCGGTTTACCAGATACACATTCCCACGCTCTTGGAAGCTTTTGTCACATGTCCAACACCATGCTTATTACTCTAAGCTTGGAAATTACCTAATTCTAGTTTTAGTCACCTCAAGAGAATTTTTTATGCTGTATTGCGTTTTTTAAAAATTATTAGGCCTATTATTTCCTTACTTTGTCAAACTTGTCGATTTTTGTGGAGATTATTTGCTAATAAAAAAGGACACCGTGCCTAATTTTTAACGTGTTCTTATACACACACACGCACGCACAAATATATGTCGATTACAGGAACATCGGTCCCACGTATTTCAATGGTGAAATATATTTGATTGTCACACCAAACATACACAAATGTAAAAACATACCAAAGCATCCAAAATTAAGACCAAAAAGATAACCTGTCACGATCGCGGTATAAGGGCAGCCAGGAAACAGGGAAGTCATCGAATGTATTAGCCTACCATGCACAAACAGGGCAGACGACGACGAACATCAATGACGAATCTGGGGAAACTAACTCAGACGCAGATTAAAATACACAGGAAAAGCCGAAAATAACAGACAACAATCGGGAATTAACACGGGGTAACGAGGGGGGCGTGGAACACAGGAGGATCGAACGAGAAGGTCATGACATAACCCTATTTACGGGAAAAATATAATTTACTCAAAATGTGATGTTGCTTCCTTGTTAAAAAAAGAAGAAGAAAAAACAGCAATGGTCAGCAGCAATACGAAAAGGTAGTAACAGTTTTCAAAAGAAGACTTAAAACAACTTATTGAGAAGGTGGACAAAATATATTTTAAGAAAATGATTACTGCAATGTTGTGCAGCATACTACGTACAACAATAGCAGCACAGCAGCATTCAGAGGGAAATCAAATCTCCCAAGGACTTGTGTATGCACCAGAATCACATCTTCCATTTGCCCAAAGAATACTCTTTGGTGTGCAGTGTTATACCTCTCCTCAGCCAAGGTTTGGGATTCAGCACTAGAGTCAGCAGATATTCATTTAGAGGATGCCTGATGTCTCCAATAACCAGACTCAAGAGGCTGTGAGTATGAACAGGGTTGAGCATCCCATCCACTGCACCTACAATATCAGTTACGCCTATAGCATGACAACCAATTTTAGTGGCATGAAAGGCATCCCTTCCTGCAGGAAACTGTATATAGCTGTATGAACAGTGCGTTAGAAGTGTGATCATTGCATGCACAGATGCAGGATGCAGCGGTCTTGCTGAGGCCATGTGCACCTGTAGGTCTATAAGAATCCAATGGTAGCATAGAAATAAATGCCGACCTAAAAAAACTAGTATGCGCGGGGAAATGAGTCACGCGGCACGTCTCTCAGTGGAAAGAAAGGGTAATGCTTCAGCCTCAGCCTGGCGTTCGCTGTGATAGTATCGTGTATGTTTACATACATTATATAAATACATATATTTAGACAGTAAAAATACATTTAGACAATGATAGACAGTAACAGTAATTATTATCACATAATAAAATATATTTAAAAATAAAGATTTCTTATAAATTTTAATATCATTAATAATACATTTAATTATAATAATATTGTCATGCCGAGTGGGACGGAGACAAAGGCACAGATGTCATCGTATCGAAATACAGAGGACTAATGACAACCAGAAACAGCTGATCACACGAGGACCCCACACTAGGTTAAGGAGGGGGGCGTGGCACACCGAAGGAGCGGAAAATCACATTGTTTTTTTTTAACTTTACACATTGTTTGGATACATTTATTTCCTTACTTTACAAATTGGTGTAGATTAGGGTTGATAAACGTGCTTAGATTTCTTTAGTACAGTATATGAACTTATTGTTTTATCCTGTTCATTTTGTGTTTGAATGCTAAAAAAACACATTTTGGTGTAATTTTTTAGGGCCGGGAACCAATTAATTGTTTTTTCCATAATTTCTTATGGTAAAAATTCAACCAGAACTCAAACTTTTTAGGATTCGAACCTGAGTTTCTAATTCTGTGGTACCCCTGTATTTGCACTTTCTGTAAAAGAGTTTTGACGACTGTTTCTATTTAACGATTGTGTATTTAAAAATGAAAGCATTATCGTATAATTTGACAAATCTTCAACTGAAAGAAGGAAAGACAAGAGAGACAAGAGGAAATACATAATAGAAAATAATACAACAAAAAAAGAAAGAGAAAAAGGGAAACAGAAGGGGGTCAGAAGGACAGAGAAAAACAGGGAAGAAGATTATATATAACAACTTAACACAAAGTAGGACAAAAGGGAAAGAAAAACAAAAGGACAGATTCTGCATCCTACTGCTGGACATTGTCATCACATCAGCTGCTGAGTCCTTTTGCACCAAGTTCATTTGTTCTGTCTCTGTCGCGTGTGAATAAAATCACAAAAATACAAAAAATACTCCTTTGTTCATGTCTGTTTCTCTTGTGCATCACACACCGTGTTTTCCTTATTCCCCTTTCCCCTACATTCTGTAACGCCCCAACCCTAGACTGCTGCGCTGGAGAAGCGACTTCTCCTTTAAGTATAGCGATGACAACAGGGGAGACAATCCGTGGCGGGGGGCAGTTTAGAGCACAACACCTGGTTCCGACATTGATAAAAAAAAGCAATAATTTGTAATGTAGTTACATTGACACCGTGTCTATGTTATTTCCAGTCCTCCATCGTTTGGGGCGCTAAAGAAAACGACGGACCATCGGCTGAAAGCTTTTCTGGCCACCCGTGTGGTTGGGCGTGGTGGGCTTTCTGTTCGTAACTGGTTGTAGGATTGTTGTGTTTGTACCGTATATGCGTTTTCCTTTTCCTGTTGTGTCGAACATCTCTGTTTTCTTGTATATGTTATTTTAGACACCTTTTTTTGCGCCGATGCGTTTGCTTACTCCAGTAGTTGGCAGGTAGTTAGCCCTGGTTGAGCGCGCGCTGGAGATTACTAGGTATGTGTTGCATTCATGCGGTGACACTAAAATCACCAGAAGTCCACGTTATCTAGGCTTTAATGAGTTTATGCTCGTTTATTTGAAGGTCTCGTTGCTAACTAGAGTAGCTATTTCTTGCTTAGAAACTACCGAAAGCCCCCTTGTTTTCTATTACTATGTAAGTGGTTCTAAGTCCATTGTCAAATTATTTGACTTCGGATGTTATTCTGTTATTTACACTACACGGGCGCTATTCAGATAAATCCTTACAAATGGTGATATACTGACTATAAATCTGTCTGATTTGCACTAGTGTCATGTGAGATCGCCGAAATCATGTCACTATACGATGACTTGGGCGTAGAAACCAGTGACACTAAGACTGAAGGCTGGTCCAAGAACTTCAAGCTGCTGCAGTCCCAGCTGCAGGTGAAGAAGGCCGCCCTCACGCAAGCTAAGGTACGGCGTCGGGTACATTCTCCCTACCCATCATTGTCCTAGTTCGCTAACAGTATTATTCCAGCTTTTGTAGCTTTTATATATATAACCATTGTCATATGTATACGATCCTGTGAATATGAGTGAAACCTGTTTTAGTTCTTGTGTTCAACTGTTAGTTAAAATTATATATATATATATAGAGCCATTAACGTCTAGCTTTATGCAGTATTTTTTTATACTGACAAGTATATCATAATTTAAAGCAGGGTTATAAATACCTAGAAGAATGGGGGGAAGGTTAATTATGGATAATGGCATAATTGACAAAAACTGCATAGTTTAATAACTTTTCGAGGAATGCTTTTGTTCACTTTTAATGCTAGAGTCAGCGGACAAAGCAGAGCACTGTTCTTGCCCCTGTGATTGATTTAAAGAGAGTCAGCTCCAGTGATGATAGGCAGATTTCAGATCTCCCACCCCACCTGGCCTCTGGGCTAAAGGTATGATGCATTTCACTACAATATGCATTGATTTGGACTGGACAACACTCACACTAAGCTGCATCACTAGATGGAAATGGTGATTTATTTTTTATTTTTTTGGTGTGTCTGTCCTCTATAGGAGCCTGTGCCAGGAAGTTTTCCCATGGGCGATGTGCTGATGCCTCTGGCTGATGAGTATGACCCAATGTTCCCTAATGAGTATGAGAAGGTGCTGAAGAGGCATCGGGAAGAGAGGCAGCGCCAGCGAGAGCAGGAGAGGCAGAAGGAGATTGAGGAGAGGGAGAAGCATGGGTGATTCTGACTGCTTATCTTTCCTGATGGAGCCTGTTCATAAGAGCACAGCTGTGACCTGGAGTTTTCAGCAGCCAAATGTACTGATACTTACGCATGCAGTCAGTGTTGCTCAGAGGGTTGCATGAGTATGGCTGGATACCAAACTTCGGTACTTTTGAAGTGCTGACTGAAATGCTCCAATTCTATTGAGGATCAAAAGGTGCCAAATTCCGATACCAGAACAGTAAATCTCAGCGTCTGTGAACATAACACAAACACGGAGGCCTGGGTGGGGGGACGGACGTATGCCCAGAGATAAGCTGGCTCTGGTGTGTTTTGTTGTTTTTGTTTGTTGTGTGGTGTAAAAAATTCCTAAGAAATCCTAAGTGTGGCTCCACCGGGTTCCCGGCTGCGACCATTTAGTTGCATTTTATGACCATTTTTGGAGACAGTGCAACTAAATTTTATAACTAGGTGCAACAATATCACCAGTATGACGACCTCATTTATGGCCAAATACGCCCTCCATATAGTGCCGGATCGCATCCTCAAATATCACCTGGGGAGAGCGAGAACTGGTGTGCACTACTGTGGTGATTCTTAGTGATAAACTTGCTGATTGCTTGACCACAAGCATCCGCGCTAGCATGGAAGATATGCGGAAAGTGCAGAAAAAAGACAGAGTGCCATCGCTCAGTAGCAGGATAACATTACATAATTTTTTTTTATTCCGTGGAAAGGGTCGATCTGCTGGCCAGATTTATTTATGAATTACAAACACTTTGTAGGTTGTATAAGTAAAATCAGGGCTGTCAACTGTCACACATTGATCGTGAGACACACACAGTTTAACCAGTTTACACGCCACATCTTGTATTTCTCACGGTGAGAAGTAAGGGAAAACGCCCACTAAGGTGTCCTGCTGTATAGAATTAACTGGACGTGGCATGGGCATACAGAGTGGAGTTTTCCTCCGAGTTCATAGCTGTCCGCAGGCAAGGTGGAATTGGCAGAGCAAAATCCGATGCATGTGATAGGTAGGGCTCTAAAGTATTAACCGTGCGACAGATGCCCTGCCCCTAACAGATGTAACCTCACTCCAAACTTTTGATGAAACTTGAGCCCCCTGGTAAAATGTAAATAAAAGGTTGTGTCCTGTTGGGATTATGATCGACCCTAATAACCAACCAATGAGTAATTGCTCAGGAAGTGGTATCAGAATCAAGCCATTGTTCTGATACTGGCATTTAAAATTTCTGAACGATGCCCAGTGTTTGTTTAACACTTTATGAGGTGTTAAACAAATGCACATGCATGCTGCTTCACTGACGTGCTCTTTGTCACATATGTCCAGGAAACGTAAGGACTGGCCTGAGAGTGGAGCTCCCGCTGGATTCTCCCGGTTTCCAGCTGAGGGAGACTCAGATGAAGAGGACGAGTATGAGAAGGAAAAGAGGAAAAGGAGTGAGTATTCAAGACTGCTGAGGTGGCAGGGCACGGCAGGGATAAGGGGGTGTGCCTGAAGGATATGGTAACTCGCACTGGAGACCAGTCACACTAGGCTTCTTCCCTCATGGCACTGTAGTATCATGAACAGCATTGTGATCACTCACAGTACTGCTGTGTCCTAGTCTAGGGTAACGGCTATGAATGTATTATGAGTAGTGGTGGGCAGTATAGCAATATATTGTTGTAACTGATTGCAGTTGTATCCACAATGCATATTTCAGAAGAATCGCAAATACAGCATTCCATTTACTTTTATTTTGCAGATGCTTCTGCATGTACAAGTTAAGCAAATGGCACATTACAAACATACATGCTGTCAAGGAGTCGACTATGGATAGGTGCGGCTAAGTTGAGCTTCTGATGAATGCCCTGTTACTAGTGAACTACTTAACAGTATTATCATATAGACAAAACAAACAGATAAGCACTACTCACACAATGCTTGTGTGTTCTGAGGCTGCAACAGTAATACAACAACAAATTGTTGTGAAACAAACCATTTTCAGCTTGCATAACATCTCAGTGCACTCTTTCACTATTTGGCCATTTACTTGGCTCAGTGGATCGTAAGTTAGTGACTAGATCTTGAACTGAAAACTTACTTGATCTTTATCTAGTTTGCTAACTTGGTTAGAATATGATCAAACAAACTTTATATGCCATTAGACTGCTTAAAATGTTGGTCATATGGTAAACAACACATGGTCAGGAGCCCAGCACTAAATATTGGGCCTGGACAAGTGAAAGAAACTTGACAGCAGTCGGCTACGCTGTTGAACAAATGTGCAACATGGCTGATGATGAATTGGTTCCATTAGTTCCAGAAAAGGTTCTACTTTGTTAGTGCAGAATGGTTTGTATTCTGTGTGAAATTCAAGGTGGTCAGGTCAGGTTGTGAAGCCTGCACTGGTGCAGTGCTTTGCCGCACCCATCACACAATGAAACACCTCAGGATCCCGGCTGGTGACAAACGGCAGGCAGACATATGGTCCAGCCCGACCTTCCGGAAATGGCCATCCATCTGTCTCAGCCGCGTGTCACATATGGGCATCCCCTTGGCCTGGTCCGCTGCTCAAGTCCTCAGCAATGAGGGTCCTGCAAGCTGTATCACCCTTAGGGAATCGCATCACATGGCCATAGTGCTGTTACTGATTGAAGACTTTCCAAAGATACCTTTTGTACAGTAGGTGGAAACACAACCAGTCTTTTTAACCACCTTAAATGTTAGCGCCCCATACACGTGAAATGTCTGGCCATGTGTATGTGCATAACCACATTGTCCTCAGCTGCAGAATTTTCCACATCCTGAAGTAACCAAACAAGCAAAAAAATATACATTTTATACTTATTATTAAATTCTTTTGTTTATCCATTATTTGGTTTGTTGTAAATTGTCATTGAACAAAGTGAGAAATGTTAATATATCCACAAAACTCTTGAAACTGTTCAAAAAAATAAAATTAAAACACTTTTGCTATATAGTATTTTACATACTTAATTGTTTATCATAATTGTACAAGCAGTATTTCTTGTATGGATAGACTTGCTGGTTAAGTGGTTTAATGGTTAAATGGTTAATTGACATCACTTTATAATGTTATACCACTGAATACCATATTACTGCAGGAACCTATATTCAGTGACATGATGGAATTAAATATGCTCGATGTGGAAAGATATATTAACCTAGTACACGCATTTTTATTGGTACATTACAAAGCACTGTGTCTGCATGCCAACTCTTGGCAGTGGTCAATAGCATGCAGTAGATGAGCCATTTCAGACCAAGTATTACTGGGCCTCTGTGAATGGAAAATCTGAATAAATTTGAACACCCCAAATGCATATCTGTGATCAGTGTGCATGTGGAGTCCAACTTTAGCATCTTGAAGAGAGTGCCTAATTACCACTTACAGGTGGTGTTTCAGTTATTTCTGTCTCTGCATTTTCCTTTTTTTGAACATGGTATACTATCAGTAGAAAGATTTTTGGTGAACTATTATTGGCCTGCCTTGCAACAACCCAGGAGAGTATTTTTTCATAACCCATATAATGTGGCATCAAAAAAACCCCCATCTATTTGTGTGGTATGCATTTTAAAAGTTTACATTGTTTTTCTGTGTGGTTCAGCAGCCAGTGTGGTTCAGCAGGTTAGGATCCTGTCACCATTATCAGAGCTCACCAGTTTGTATGTGTATGAGTGTGTGTGTGTGTGTGTGTGTGTGTATGTGGCCTGTGGTGGACCGATGTCTTGTTCCCCTGCCATGCCACCCCACGCACCCCTAGGCTTGAACTGTGTAAGCAGTTTAAAAAAGGATATACCACTAAAGTGACTCTGTTTCCCATAAGAAATGCAAAACTGTACATTTTTGTCCAGTATAGAATTTAGAGTGCTATTGTTAATGGTGCTGTCATGCCCCTCCATGGAGGATGCATGCTAAATTCCCTTTTTTTCCTCTAAGGTTTGGGGGGTGCAGCAATTGCCCCGCCAACATCCCTGGTGGAGAAGGACCGGGAATGTAAGTATGAGGTGCAAGGGTGAAGCCATCAGGAGGAGGAATATCTCTTTGTTAACATATGATAGCGAACAGACAGAGAAACATCACCTTAACAATAGCAGTATAATGATTCTGCCCTGCTGCTCACCCCTCAGTAATATTGTTTATTTGTTGACTTCTCTGTGCTCCAGTGCCAGCCACCGCATACCCCTACGAAGATGAGGCTCGTCAGCGGGGCGTCTCATCGAAGGCAGCGATCCCTCCACCCATTTATGAAGACTTGGACCGCCCCCGCTCTCCCCCTGGACCCAGCAGCTCCTTCCTGGCTAACATGGGGTGAGTCTGACATTGCGATGTACACTTGTACATGCACATAATTGTGAGGCCTAATTTTAATTCCAATGTCTGTTCAGCGGGACTGTTGCGCATAAGATCATGCAGAAATATGGCTTCCGTGAGGGCCAGGGCCTGGGCAAGCATGAGCAGGGCCTCAGCACCGCCCTGTCTGTGGAGAAGACCAGCAAGAGAGGCGGCAAGATAATCATTGGAGACCTGGTAGAGAAAGGTACCATGGAGCATGCTGCAGACACGCACTTACAGGCACTTTTACCCAGCATCTCTGTCTGGGGGAGCTAAGTTGTTACTGTAGGAATTGTAGTAACTCCTATTTCTGCGTATCCGTCCTCCATCCGCAGGTTCTACTCTACCTGGGGCTGAGACACCGGGCTGGACGGTAGCAGCAGCAGGTCAGCCTTCTTGTTTGTTCCTATGCCTGTGTGTTTGTGTTTGACCATTTACTTCACTGGGTTTCTTCTTTGTGTTTTTTCTGTTTGACCATTTACTTCACTGGGTTTCTTCTTTGTGTTTTTTCTGTTTGACCATTTACTTCACTGGGTTTCTTCTTTGTGTTCTTTCTGTTTGACCATTTACTTCACTGGGTTTCTTCTTTGTGTTCTTTCTGTTTGACCGTTTATTTCACTGGGTTTCTTCTTTGTTTTCTTTCTGTTTGACCATTTACTTCACTGGGTTTCTTCTCAATTTGCATATTATACAACCAAGCAAAGTTACACAAATGTTGAATGAGAGTGAAATTGAAAGTACACTGCTCAAAAAAATTAAAGGAACACTTTGAAACATCAGAACTCAATGGGGGGGGGGGAGGGAATCACGATGGATATTTGTACTGATATTAACTGGGTAATGTGTTAGGAGTGAAAGGATGCCACATCATTTGATGGAAATTAAGCTACGGGGGCCTGATTTCAAAGACACTCCAAAAATCAAAGTGAAATAACTATGCGGCAGGCTAGTCCATTTTGCCAAAATCACACTCAGTAGTTCGTATGGCCCCTGCGTGCTTGTATGCATGCCTGAAAATGTTGGAGCGTGCTCCTAATGGAACGGCAGATGGTATCCAGGGGGATCGCTTTCCTGATCTGGACCAGAGCATCACTGAGCTGGACAATCTGAGGTGCAAACTGGTGGGGTCAGATGGACCGAAAAAATGTCCCAGAAGTGTCTATTGCATTTAGGTCAGTAGAGCGTGGGGGCCAGTCAATGTTATCAATTTCTTCCTCCTCCAGGAACTGCCTGTACCCTCTCGCCACATGAGGCCAGGCATTGTCGTGCACCAGGAGGAACCCAGGACCCACTGCAGCAGAGTAGGGTCTGACAATGGGTCCAAGGATTTCGTCCTGATGCCTAATGGCAGTCAAGGTGCTGTTATTTAGCCTATATCGGTCTGTGTATCTCTCCATGGATATGCCTCCCCAGACCATCAGTGATCCACCACCAAACCGGCCATGCTGGCAGCATAACATTCTCCATGGCTTCTCCAGACCCTTTCACTTCTGTACATTGTGCTCAGGGTGAACCTGCTCTCATCTATGAAAAGCACAAGGCTGCCAATTCTGGTATTCTATGGCAAATGCCCTTAGGCCACCATTATGATGACTGCTTCTGACTGTATGGTCAGAGACACTCACACAAGTAGCCTGCTGGAGGTCATTCTGTAGGGCTCTGGCAGTGCTCATCCTGTTTGTCTTTGCACAATGGAGGAGATACCGGTCCTGCTGATGGGTTAAGGACCTTCTACGGCCCTGTCCAGCTCTCCTAGAGTAACTGCCTGTCTCCTCAATGCCCTTGAGGCCTTCTGGCAGTGGCACGTATTGAAGAGCCATTCTGGAGGAGTTGGATTCCTTGTACAAGCTCTGTAGGGTCCAGGTAGCACCTCATGCTACCGAAAGTGACACTGACCATAGTCAAGAGCAAAACTAGTGAGATGAGGAGGGAAAAACGTCAGCGGCCTCCACCCCCCCAAACCATTCCTGTTTTGGGGGTCATCTCATTGTTGCTCTTCTAGTGCACCTGTTGTTAATTTCATTAACACCAAAACAGCTGATACTGATTAACGACCCCCTCTGCTACTTACTAGATCTATATCCCAGAAATTTAATTGACTTGATGCTATACTCTGATTAAAAAGTGTTCCTTTAATTTTTTTGAGCAATGTATATTTAAGGCAGGTGTTAAAGACAGTTAATTTCCACACAGGTTAAAAAATAATCATCCCATAACTTTTAGGATCACTAAAAATACTTAGGAGCTTAGTTGCCTTTTACATTAGCTTTAATGGTTAGAAGAGAATACTACAGTATTTATTGAAGAGCTTTAGTTTTTGACTCGTGTTTCCTGGGTGATGCTACCATAATGATGGTGTGGGAATCAGCTAGGGAGGGGCTGCACTGGATGGCTATGGAAACAGGCAGTAGTTAAGCTGCCCTTTGTACCGGTCGCTTCGGCAGCCCTCTTCAGGTTTTCTTCCAGATAATGTCTTAGCTATTGTGCTACAGTGCCTTGCAATTGAGAAGCTGCTCTTCCTTTCATGAGTTTTCTCACCTCATCTTCTGCGAAGGTGTGAAACCACAGCCCCACCCACGCCATGTTCTTAATGCAGACAGATATCATCATCTCACTGCGTATCTTCGTATATTTTTCAACAATGAGCTGTTCCCTGCCGCAAGCTCATGCTTTGTGCACCATGTCTCTTCCATCACAGCTGACTTGTCTAAAAAGCAAGAAGCAAACCCACTGACTGAGATTCTCAAATGCCCAACCAAAGTGGTCCTACTGCGGGTGAGTTCTTCTGTAAACCAGTGGCTGTGCTTTTTACCTAACCTCTTAGGCATAAGTAGAAAGCATAGACCACTTGGTTTAATACAGTTAACTAACATGTTGGGTTTAACTTTGGGTTTATCTGAAATCACCAGGATTTTATATGCCACTAACACTATCTTCATTAGGAAAGACATATATATAGAAGTGTTTACAAGCTGATTTTTTTAGACCAGTGTGTGTGTTTAAAATATCTCTTTCATGATAGAACATGGTGGGAAGAGGAGAGGTGGATGAAGACCTAGAGGCAGAGACGAAAGAGGAGTGTGAAAAATATGGCAAAGTAATCAAGTGTGTCATCTTTGAGGTAATATTTCGGGGATATGATCGAGTCTGTGTGAGAGCATGTGTGGAAATTCTAATGGAGCATCTTTCCTGACAGATCTCAGATGTGTCTGACGATGAAGCAGTCAGAATATTCCTGGAGTTTGAGCGGGTGGAGTCTGCCATCAAAGGTGAGTGCAGTTTTGTGTTTTATGGACCTGCTGGGCGCAGCCACAGAGAAGGTAATTTTGGTGAAATGCTTGCTTGTGGTGCTCTCCTGCATCGCCCTGATTGGGCCATTCAGTTGACCTGTACCAGCAACAGCTGAGCACGAACTTTGTTGGCTTCTTATCATTTCCTGTCATCTCTCACAGGCTCTGTGGTCAGAGTGCATGCATCTGTGGAATGTTTGCTAACTGCAACGTCCATTTAAGGTCATCTAACCCTCAGACATGGTCACGTGGATATTCTGTATTTTGTATGGCAAAAATGAGAGTGCCATCTGGGTGAATAAATGCCTACAATTTATGAAACCATTTTAGCGGATATTGAAATGATTCTTTGCTAGACATATATTTTAACTCCTCCCTTACAAATTTACAGCAGTTAATGTGTCGTATGTCTTCTGAAGCATTCTGAGAAGAAGCAGGCAGAGTATGAAGATTACTCTGAGAATTAGCAAAAAAAAAACAGAAATGCAGAATGGTATTTTCAGGGGAGACGCTGCAAGGAGATCAAACTCACTTTGCATAATTGCATCCTGTCAGATAGTCCCTTAGAGGCATCCCATACATTGGCCTGAACAGGTGGCTACACTTTGCAGACAACTTACTCTACAAAGAGCAAGTTGAGGGAAGCATAAAGACAATTTCCCCACAGGGATCAATAAAGTATCTATTTCTATTAAACTGTATAAATTTGGCATATCTTTGTTTAATAAACATGTCTGACTTTAAACTGCAAAAAGTACTGCCATACCACTGTCTTTTTGCATTGTTTATCCACAGTGTCTCCTCTTTTAAAAGAATGTTGTGTGGACCCATTTTTTTACCGCTGATTCAGTGCTTATCGCCCCGTGATTTACCAAAACTGTATCTTATAGTGCGCTGCTAACTGAATTTAATAAACATAGAGGATGAGGATCTACATATATACCCAGTAATGCCAGGCTAGTCGTGATGTCTGTCATTTAGCCTCTTGCAGTAGCTTAAGCTGTCTTTCTCATCACTTTTCTTAAATTTTTTCTATTAAATTTAATTTCTATGATTTCTGAATATTTGCTGAAAATGAAGGTTCTCTCCATCTCTTAGTCACTTCATTTCACATGACCATTGGTGTAATATATACCAATACATTATTTTTGTGAAGAATATTGTTTTAGGGCTTAACGATACTGGAGAAAGTTTACATTGCAATATATGAATGTTATTTTGAATATTAACCATATAGCCAAATAGAACTTATCTACCAAAGAGTCTATTAGGTACGTTGCTGGTGTCTTGGGTTGTACCAACAGACTATAGCGGTCCTTGCAATGTGACAGTTGCACAAGGGCGTGGATTTGGATATGGACGGTAGGGACATGTCTTTACCAATATTGTGGGAGTGCCATGTGGGTTTTGGGGGACGAGGGGTTTGGGGCTGTTTGGTCCCTACCAAAGTTGATGCCCTTGCAATTGCATGTGCATGAAATGCCTTGTCGATATAAAGATCGCACAGTGAGCAAGTCTGTCAGAGTTGCACATTGGATAGCGCTGCCATCATACACTGCTGCTTTATGTTTGTGAAGTTTGGATGTTCGCGCTGTGTGTAGTGTATGTCATTCTTTGGTGGAACCTCCGGTTTCCTTCCGCTACTCAGAAACAGTGAACTGGAGTATCAAAATTGATCAGGTGACTCTGTGCACACTAATTGCAATGTATCTTCTATTATGTCTTTTTCTTGCATATCATATTTTAAACGATTACTTAAATTGTCAGATTAATCAGTTTACTCGATTATTGATATAATCGGTAGTGATAGCCCTAATAGGTTACAGATTATTAATTACCCTGTTAAGATGTAATATCAGTTTTGTCTCAACAGATTTTCTGTTCCACATTTTCTGGAAATATGACAAAAGAAGGCATTTCTGCATAGCGAAAAGATTTGAAGCAACAAAATGAATGTTATATGCTACACAAACTCTTTTAACTGAAAAGATTATATTCAGATGTAATCCCTTTTTGATTAGCAAGTGTAATTTAGTTGCATATTGTTTTTGTCTATAACTGTAATAGATAATTACATTTATTTTGTAATTTAATTATGTAACACCATTACTTTTAACTAGTTATTGCCAGGCACTGCCAATAATGCGTTGAGGTGTAGTTGAGGTGCTGATGGTGATGGCCGGGGGCCTAACTGATCACCTCTGAATATTGAAATATAAACCACCTAGGTGTCAGTTGGCTGAACGTCTGTGTCAAATTACAGGCTGCTTTTGCTCTGTGCCCCTAGTTTAATTTTTGTCTGTCTCCTAAACACCTTGTTGTAAAATTGTGTCCAGTAGGACATTGCCTGGTTTCATGGTGAATTGACGGATTCTATGAAGCTTTTAGAAATGCGGGTTTGGATATACAGATACTGCTTGGTATTTTCATTCACACCATTGGCCATCATGCCATGTTGCGCTAATAATGTATGAGGAATCATTTATGAATGTTATTCCATAGTTGGTTATGTGGGGCTGAATAGAACACTCATTACTGACTGCCAAGTTTCTTCACTACCACTCCAGGGGGAAGGGCTATAGCTACTATTATTTACTTCGTTAAAGTCAGTCTCACTTGGACAAGGACAAATGGATGTTATGAAGCCTTGATCTACCCTACTGTAACATGTTATTTTTGTTTTCCTCAGAGGGTTCTGTCACTTTATATGCTCTGATTAAAAACACAAGCAGCAGAATAATATAAAACAAAGGCTGAATTAAGTAAGTGTAGGTAGAAGAATTTTGCCTTGTTGCGTTTTGGTTTGCTTTTGAATTACATAAAAAGGATGAGTGGTACTTGCATTACAATAGACCCAATCAAAACTTTTTGGAATTTCCTTTGAATTCCTTTAAATTGTTCTTTTTCACAGCTGTAGTGGATCTGAATGGCCGCTACTTTGGTGGGCGGGTGGTCAAGGCCTGTTTCTACGACCTGGATCGATTCCATGGCTTGGACCTGGGGGATCAGGTGTGACTCCAGAAGTGACCAGAAGATTCCACGCTGTCTATCCTTCAGATGACTCCTGTGTATATTTCCCTCTGTATTTCTATTCAAATTTTATTCATCTGAGTGTGAGGTTTTGTGTTTTGTCACTTGTATATCATGTGATTGTATCAGCTGACTCTACTTGAGTTGTTTCTGAGAGGAATGTAATTTGCAGGAGTTGGTGGCATGCATTGTCCTCCATTAGTGCTAGATTTGTAAGTTGACATAAAGTCATGCAATTGACGTGATGTCACAGGTAAGACTGGGCACTCACTCTACAAACTTGAGGTTCCTGATGTAAGACAAGTATTCCTGACCCCAGTAAAATGCTTGTGACTGGTGTGATTGTTATACCTGGTTCTGTGGACAACAACATGTCCCAGTGCTTTAAGAAAGGTCAGAAACTTCACTGATTCAGTATTGATACTGGATAAGCAAGCTCTTTGGTCTCATACATGGTCTGTGACTGGAATATCTGCTGTTCAACCAGCAGAAGAACACAAGCTCCTGCTTTTCTCAGATTTGGACATTATGGATCAAGAAGGTCAGCCTTGTCCATAGAAGATGGGTTTTACAAAGTATTGTCTGTTGTTTCATATTTATAGGGAAGGATTTTGGGTCACACAGTACTGAAGTGTACAGTTACTTGGCAGCAAGAATTCACACGAGTGTCTGGCTGCTTAAGGGGCCTGAGAGTGTGTGTTCTGTCAGGCCCCATCCACTCTCAAGCCCCTATGTCATTGCCGTTCGAACGACAGCGTCCGTCTTGTCACAATAGATTACGACTTGCCGACTACCGCTACATCCATCTTGTCGCGCATATAATTCTTAAAACGCGGTATGTATGGCTTAACAGTTTAGAACTTAATCATCACATCAAAATACACGTGTCAAACTCCTTTCCTTACTACAGGCAACTTGTGTTTACCTTAAAGTCCTGAGACCAGTGCTCAGTCACATAATAGTCATCCAAAGTATGCTATACTGTATTCTGTTGGATTTGAAAAATAAACAGCTTTCCTTTTGCTGTATTGTGAAAAAACAAACATTAAAAACAACATAGTTTGTATATAACTAGAGTAGTAGTTTTTCTTGTAGAAATTTAAATGAATTCTTATCAGCTCCATAGAAAAAAATTGTAAAACGTCGTAAAAATATTGTATTAAGGCCAGTACCAAAGAACAACTATTATATTTATTGGCAAACGTTTATTTAAATTAGGCAATTATACAACTATTGCAACTTCACATTATATTATTGTCTTCACAATATAATTAGAAATCGTTTTGTTTCTAATAAAAAATGACTGACGTTTACATGATTTTGAGGTATGTTTTATATCCTATATATAGTGTAATACATGGTAAGAAACTTCAAATTTTTAGGCACACTAGACTCTAGATCTATGTTGGTACACTGAACTCTAGATAATGTTATTGTTATTACTTCGCACACGTCGGATGAAACAAATACGTTTTGTTAATAACCAATAACGCACAATTTATTCAAAATATTTTATTAGATTATGACTTAAAAGTTTCCATACAAATGTAATGGCCACAACAGGCACAAGCCCTCAACCCTTGCAATACACAAAGTATAGGCAAAGGCACAAATCTCCGAAGATAAACTATTAGAGAAGTATCACACACACAAAACTCCACAAAAAAAGATCAAATCCCCACTCATCCAGGTTACACCACCCAGCCTCCACTCAATTATAGAAAACCTAGCCTGTACCAGGGCACCAAGCGATCACTGCATCCCTCTAAAGCCGTCGACGTGAATTAAGCACGCCCTAGCATACACAGCACTCTTGCTAATTAGCACCAGTCAATATCACACACTTCAAAGCTCCACAGCAAATAAAAGCATAAAAGTCACCATTCGGGTAATGCAGTCAGATGTGTACAGAATATGCAATAAAACCACCTTCAAATAAGATAAGGACACACTTTAAAGGACGCCCGGACACCGACTACGGTAGGACAGCGGTATTCACTCCCAGCATAATGCCCCTTCAATTAGCGCTGATCGAAGAGATTTAATAAGGAGACCCGTGGAATAGCCTGCCGATCCTGCAGAGATCCACAGGAAAGGGAGTATCGAATGGTCAATGGTGATCAGTGATCTGAACCTCCGCACGCAGCTTGCCCCCCCCCCCCCCCTCCAATGTTGCCGTAATAGAGAAGCGGCACCCATCAACGGTGTGTATGACAGCAGTCTGGGTTTCAGTGCACTGCCCCTGTCAATTGTCGATTCTCTCCCAGCAGTTCCGCAGGTACCCCAGGACCATCCACGTGGATCTGCGAAGCGGGGGCGAGGTGTATAGGTTCCCACCTATGCAAAACTTAGTCACTTCCCTTAGCTGAAGTAACTAGAACACGTTGAACAATCTCACTGGTCTTCCAACGTCGCACTCATCCGCTGGGAATTGCTCCTTGAAGATCGCCACCGCAAGCCAATCCTGCCCATCTCACAGCTCAATAACATTGGGCACACTTGTCAGGGGAACTCACACACACCCTTGCATGCGCACCTATGGTACCACCCCCACATTAAAACAAAAACATTGCCGTTTGCTGGTTTGTTTGCAACCCCCTCCCGCATAATACTTGCTTCGTACAGTCACTCCCCGTGACCGAGGTAAAATCAGTTTTAGGTCAGTAATAAGTCGGACGTGTTCCCAGTGCGGTTTGGGCTTTGTCATCGGTCCTATTTATAATGTTTATGGACAGAATTTCTAGGCGCAGCCAGGGTGTTGAGGGTGAGCAGTTTTGTGACCTCAGGATTGCTTCGCTGCTTTTTGCAGACAATGTTGTCCTGCAGTCTTCATCTGCTGGGGATCTCCAGTGAGCTCTGGGGCGTTTCGCATCCAAGTGCGAAGCTGTGAGGATTATCACCTCCAAGTCCGAGACCATGGATCTCAGCCGGAAATGGGTGGATTGCCCTCTTCAGGTCAGGGAAGAGGTACCGCCTCAAGAGGAGGAGTTCGAGTATCTCGGGGTCTCGTTCAAGAGTGAGGGTAGGTGATCGATAAGAGTGAGGCGAGCTGTGGCCTTTGAAACAGCTTGTGCAAGTGTAATGGGTGTCGTCTCTCACTTTTATTTACTCTGAGCTGTGTTGCGTGAAGGATGGACGCTACAACAGATCTTGAAAAAATCTGATTTTACTGAAATAAAAGGAAATAAACATAATCAAGCACCGGAGAGAGCCAGATACATACAGCTCCTCTGCCTCAGGACAGTCGCAAAAGAGCGCGTGAGCACTAGCTGAACATCATATAGCGTACAAATAACATTGATTAAATACGAAAATTATGACATACCTGAAATAAAAGAAAATAAACATAATCAAGCACCGGAGAGAGCCAGACACATACAGCTCCTGCCAAACACAGGTAAGACACACATATAAGTACACTGTAAGCTCTGCCAGCACAGAAAAAGAAAAAAAACGTCTGCAACGTGGAAAACTGATGTACCGTTAAATATATATGTATAAATAAAACAACAAACCTATATATACGGTGCACAGTACACTATGATGGCCATTATATTTCAGATACCCAAGAACCCGATTTGCAAATTGAATCCCTAAAACAAGGACCATGCCTGACATGACACTACCTATCTCTGCCTCAGGACAGTCGCAAAAGAGGAATGGACAGCAGGCAAGTTAAGGGACCCATCTTGTAAGTGAACCCCAAAGCAAAGACATATAGTCAACCAGCTAAGAATGCTGTCGGGTGAAGGACAAGAGAGGTGGAGGAGTTAGCGCCAGGGATTAACTAGACCCAAAACCAATCATAGCAGAGGTGCCATGTACACCTCATAATTCAGGGATACACTCTACCATACAGCAACAGTCTAACGTGATAGACAGCAAATGGTGATACCTCTCTCTCCCACAAAGAGAGGCACAGAATGGAGAAGAGAGACTCAAAAAAAATGCCAAGGTACATAAAAGGGAACTTATCATTACCCATGGGACACCCATAACGAAAATAAATAAACACACTCTATGGAGTTCCCCTAAAAAGACTCCGCACCTCCTGAACTGACGTGGTCTGTATGTGCCTATTCACTGGCGTAATCGGTCTACCCCGCCTGGTACGTGCCCCCGTCAGGCCCGGTGAGACATACGTATTGGGGACATCCGTGTATGTAGAGGGACTTACAGATGGGGTTAATAGACAGAGCCTCAACAGTACCCATATCAGAGACAGCACACACAGGGCTATCACATGCTGAAGACACTGAGGTATTTCTCAATTTCACTCCCATTGAGTCAGGAACCACCACATCCTCTCCGTCAACAGGTGCCATCCAAAAATCCCCTGTGGCACTGCTACATGTACCTGAGCCTTCAGCAAGACTGGCAACCCACCTCACGGCCCTAGCATCAGTGTCAGCATCTACACTGAACTGAGAGCTGCCAGCCACGCTCATGCTGACCCCAGACAGTGACATATGCTCGTCCTCCCTATCTGTCTCAGGAATTGGTAAGAAGTTAACTGGCATGATGCACTTCACACCCCCAGACTCCTGATTTGATATGTATGAATGGTGTCGTTTTTGGAAACTACAGTGTACAGTGTGCCATCCCATTTATCTGCCAACTTCTTCTTACCTCGTTCCCCCTTATGGGCGAGTAGGACCCTGTCTCCAACATTACCAGGTAAACCCTTTGATTTCCTGTTATAAAGCTCTGTCTGCTGACGCTGCTGCCTCTCAGCATTAGACTAGGCCAGAGCCATGGCTCCCCTTAAATCCCTCCCCAGAGACTCGACATAAGTATCCATGTCCACTGTATCCCCATCCAGCAGGACATTCCGAAACATCAAGTCTACGGGCAGTCTGGGAGTACCACCATAAGAAAGAAAGGGGTGGAAACCCAGGGTTTCATGCAGAGTACAGCTCTACGCAAAGGTAAGAGTGTTAAGCATTTGCGGCCACTTAACCTTTGACCTGGGTGGAAGAGCCCTAATCATGTTCCCCAATGTGCGGTTCATCCTCTCTGCTTGACCATTCCCCATTGGGTAATACGGAGTGGTGTGCGACTTCTCTACTCCAGCCAACAAGAGCAGCTCTGCAATTAAAGAACCCTCAAAATTAGCCCCCTGATCTGAATGAATGCAGGCTGGAAACCCATACACACAAAAGAATTTGTTCCAGAGGACCCGACCTACTGACTTAGTAGCCTGATTGGGGCAAGGATATGCACAAGCCAGTTTAGTAAAATGGTCAGTAACCACCAAGACGTCAACAGATTTGTTATTAGAATCTTCTGCAGATCAAAAATCAATGCATGCCGAGGTAGCAATGGAAACGAGAGGAGCCCTTGCCTCAGGTTCTGGAGGCAAGCTGGACCTGTCAATCATTGGTGATGACGTAATAGACGGAGCCCTCATTTAAGCTCCGCCCAAGGTTCCACCTAACCTTTTTTTATGCGTTTAAATTTTATCTACTTATACAATGTGTCAAGTTTTAGGTTACCCCCGTTCTGATTATCTTTTTTCTTATTTATGCCTAATATTTTTTGATGTAAGACAGGGTGTGCTCTTTTATCTTCAGGAAGTTTTATGCACAGACAATTCGGGAGGGGTTGTACTTTACAGTAGACAGGGATTACCTACGAGGAAAAATAGCACCTGTATGGGAAAACTCTTACCCCAACTTAAAAAAAGCTTTTTATGCACGGAAAGACTGAATATCAATTTGATGACATTAGACAGTGATTATTTTCTCGATATAATTATACACAGACAAATCTGGGATTACCCGGGATTACCCGGTCAACGCTGCACAGCGAGGCATCCTCCTGCTCCAGGCAGGGTTTCTCTGGTAACCACACAGACCTAGATGGATGCCTCCCTGTCACATACTCCATGGTCAGAGGCTCATCCCGGATCATGACAATAATCACCGTAGGACAACCATATTCCCGTACAGAATCGTCAACAGCTTCCCTCTCATAGCACGGGCTCCAACACCGTCAGACAAATTCCACTCGTATTCATAAGCACCGATTTTCAGCTTCATATCAGTCTCCTTATTAAACACCATTTTGACCCTTCTCTCCCAACCAAATTAAAAAAAATCCCGCCACCAACCCCCAGATCAAATTTTACCTCACAATGGCAGGAAAAATTACATCACTATACATGATGTAAAATGACCACTGTGACCCCAGCTGTCACTTTGACAAATGTGACCTCTTTGATCTCTGTGACCTTTGACCCCACCTGTCACTTTGACTAAAGCGGCATTTTCTATCTCTCTTTAGAGTTGCCATCAAGCCATGAGCTGCGACTCCTTTCAATAATATCCAGGGTGCCCTGTGAGATACTGCGAATACTGACAACAAAACCCTCAGTGACCTTCAGGGTCTTCTCATGGAAGATCTCCCACATCACATTATAATCAGCAGTCACACCCAAGTCTGCAAGTTCCTCACACAAACTGTGGGTAGACTCATTAGAAACACTCTTATCTTGGAATCTGGCCAGGTTCAGCCTCATTATCCTAGTAGGTGGTAGCCTACTGGACCAAAGCTGAATCTTCAGAGTAGCAATAACACGTCTGTGCTCAGAATTCACAAACTGGGCACTAATGTTGACCCTTTCGTTCTGTAGGAGCCTGCAGCATCTACCCACAAGGATGTGATCGATCTCCTTCCCCACACCACCAGTACTAGAGTACCAAGTCCACCAATGCAGCTCAGGATGCTGGAAACAGGATCTAGTGACTTGCAGCGCCTCACTTTTTGCAAAGTGAAGGATCATGGAGCCACTTTCATCATGGCCGCCAGATTAATAATATAGAATTTTAGTTATAGCTGACTTTCATTAGCAGGTATCAATTACTTTACCTGAAAAAACTTGGGATTAATAAATTAATTAAAAACATAGAGAACTCCAAAACTTAAGTATTTCCTATAATTTTGTGTTTATATTTAATTTCATATTATAATCTTGGGGCTAATTAATTCACTCTCTCGTTTAATTTAAAAGGCACCTTGGATTCTTTTTTGTAAATCTTAATCCTGATAAAAACCCAGAAGACTTATTTTTAGAAAATGACTAAATATTAAATACAATCTATTAATAAATAGTGCCCTGAGCACTACTTACTTCTATTATGGGGAAAATACCAATTCAGTGTACTCGGTGTACAGTGACTACAGCTGCCAACAGTTAAACATAATAATAAAGATTCAATGACAGTCTCTTATATTGTTTAAACCCTAATGGGAAAAACAGACGTATTAATATTCGATAATAATAAATTATACATTAATTATAAACATCAGGTTAACAAATGGGATACACCAACAGCAGAAGTAAAACACTGATGACAATACCATTCACTATCGGACATCACTAAGTCACTTGAAAAGTAACTAGTGTGTTCAATTGGTGCATGCCATACATTCTAAACAGGGCAAATACCAATACAGTGTGCTCGGTGTACAGTGACTACAGCTGTGAACAGTTAAACATAATAATAATAATAAAGATTCAATGACAGTCTCTTATATTGTTTAAACACTAATGGGAGAAACAGACTTACTAATATTACAATGAAGAATAAATTATACATTAATTATAAATAATAGATTAGCAAATGTGATACACCTACACCAGAAGTAAAACATTGATGATAATGCCATTCACTATCGGACGTTGCTAGGTCACTTGAAAAGTAACTAGTGTGTTCAAATGGTGCATGCCACACATTCTAAACAGGTCTGAAATTCTACAGGTACAAATACACATTAAATAAGTACTTTTAATAAATAATTTTTTAACATTAATTATAACATCATGTGCTATCATGTTCTGGTGTTCCCCTGTTGCCTGGATAGGCTCAATGAAACTTTCTTTCATTGTGACGTCATGATTAAAATTCTAAAGGTATGTAATCAGCAGGAATACTCCAAAAATAGACCTTCCTGCATTATCCAATATATAGAACAGGGGTCACCAACATGGTGCCCACGGGCACCAGGATGCCCCCAAGGACCACATGAATCACCAGCGGACCTGTTCTAAAATAGCAGAACTCACTAATGAGCAGCGTCTAAAATAAAATTTTATCCTGTTGCTATTCTTCTTTAATCACATTTGCATATATTGATTTGAAATTGACAATATCTAAAGAAAAAGCATTTAAAATATGTTTCTTATACATGAAGTTCACATAAGTTTAGGAGGGTGTGTCAAACTGGTAGCCCTTCGTATGGCTCAGTACCCATGACGTAGCTCTCAGTTTCAAAAAGGTTGGTGACCCCTGATCTAGAAGATGCATCGTATCTACAGTAATACTAAGTAAAATGTCTTTCATAAATATTCATTCCATTGACACTGGCCTGTTGGAAGTTCGTCAAATATCAAAAGCGACGTAACTTGAGATTTTATCAATACTGATCACTGAAAATTAAACTTAAAGTGTTACCACTGTACAGGAGCTTTTTCATGTCATTATGGCTATATGACACATCCACGTGTGGTAAATGGTAAATCTGTGGATCTTAGTATTACTGAATATCAGAATTGACTATAGATCCACACACTGAATCTTGTTTAAGGCTGATTTATCTTGGTGTTATTCTCAATCATGCTTTCAAAAGAGTTGACTAGCCAGCATCTGAATGAAGGGTCATCGAATTAGGCAGTCTTGGTGCAGTCCATCCCAGGATTGATGAAGGAGAAGTTGCAGAACACGGTCTGATCCACGCTGTTAATGAGGGTGCGATCAGCACACGAAAGTCGGGGCTTCTCATTGATGAACTCCTTGTCAAAGTTATTATAATCACCAGGGGATTTCTGTAATTGGGGTCAGGGAAAGAAACAGATTCCATCCTTAAACTGTTAAATTAAGTCATGATTTCCATGTTGTATATAGTGAACTTCTTATAGCTAAGAAAGTTTAATTAAAGCCACTTTCCTTCCACTCCATATCATGAAGACATAAGAGGGATAGAGTAATACAATAAACAAACAAAACAGTTTTATAAAAAGATAAAAGACAGGTATATAACATCCTCCATAAATAAAAACGAAAAGAAAGAGGAGATAAAAGATGACACCATCAGAAGTTAAGGTCCTTACTACAGTGGGTTGGAAAGGAGGTTTGATCTGCCGATTCTCTAAGGCACTCCAGTCCACAGATGCGAAGAATCGGTGCTGCCGGATGTTCCCCTTTACTCCTAATCTCTTCTCAGGCTCCCGTACAAAGAGCTGCAATCAGTTCCAACATTATGTCAAGCTACAGCCTCTCTACCAGTTCTACGGGATCAGTTTTTACATTTTTCCCCCACTCTATTAAAGGGCCATTTGATGTTTGCAGGCTTTGTTTAGTTGTTGAAAATGGCACTTTTAAGGTGTATGTGTTACTTTTTCCTATTATCATAGGCATACGTAGACTGATGGGACTGGATTCTGATATATGTAATCCTGTAGAGGTTTAAATTGTTTAATAGTGCTTTGGTTTACAGCACAGATAAGGGAAAAATATTAAAATTAATATACATATTTAATAATCTATACAATATGCAGTTGCAGTGATGAAGTGTTGTTATAGCTAGAAAATGCTCTTCAAAATATGAAGTAATTTAGTTTTATATGTAACATTGTGTTTTACTTTACAAAGAAAGGGGATATAAGGACACACCTTGACTAGGATGTCATGGGCACTCTTGGGAAGCCAGCAGGGGTAAAAGGGGTCATCAGTGCGGATGGACTGAAACAGTTCTTCCTCATCACGCCCATGAAAGGGAGACTGGCCAATCAGCATCTCATAGAGCAGAACTCCAAAAGACCACCAATCAACAGAGGCTCCATACTTCTGGCCCAATAGGATCTATGCAGTTACATCATACAACTAAGATGTAACACACATCTAATTAAAAATGGCATGTCATAATAATAATAAACGCAAATTATAAGAAGGAGCTGGAACCTCAGGAGCAATGTAGTCAGGAGTCCCACAGAAGGTGGATGTCCTGGCATCTCCCTGGATGTTCTCCTTACACATCCCAAAATCAGCAATCTTAATGTGTCCATCAACATCCAGCAGTATGTTGTCCAGCTTCAGGTCTCTGAGATCACAAGTACATAGTCATACGTTTTGCAAAGATTTCACAGTGTGCCCTTTCAAAGCTACTATTAATGTTTTAAGCTTTTGCAGCAACAATGTCTTATTTTGTATGGAAATAAATTCATGGAGCTGCCTATAAGCAGAGCTGCCTATAAGACAGAGATCCATTGCTGGGATTATTTTGTTAAAAATAAAGAAATCACCTTTGGCTGTAATTGCCCAAAAAGCACGCTCCCACATTTGAGCTATTTAATTAAAAAAATTTAAGTTTTAGTTAATTTTTTTGCGGTAACAATATCTCATTTTGCATGGAAATAAGTATTTTGATCCATACTACATACATGTGTTATGGAGCGGCATGATGGAATGAATGCACAGTGCGGCTTACAAATACAAATGGAATTTATTGTGAATAGAACTCAGAAAGATAAGAAACCAAAAGGGAGCACAAGCTAAAGCTAAACTAAACACGAGGGAAAAAGTAACACCAAAACATTTGGGGAATCTCAGGCAAGAGACAGCTTCAGGGACCACACATGCAAGAACAAAATGCAATGAGGAACAAGCAAAGGGCAGACACCTAAATACACAGATACCAAGGGCTTCAATAAGAGACAGGTACAGACTATAACTAATCAACCAAACTAAGGACCAGGAGTACAAGGAACGGACCAGGAGTACAAGGAACGGAGGGTAATAATTAATCACTGCAGACTCAAACACTAGGTGAGACTAGGAACAAGGGTCACAGATCATTATGACAGACTGTATCTATTCAGGGATAACAAAAGAACCAAACAAGGATCCATACTGAAAACCAATAGATACAAAATACATAATTAAGAAGGTTACGCAAAACAAAAAATGTCCAAGATAGTTGAGGCTGGCCTACAAAAGTAGGAAATGCATGGTTCTTAACTGCATGCTCAGTCCATACAGCCACAGAGCAGCCTGGGGAACAGCGGAACACAGTAAGACCAATGAAGGGTGCTAACAAGGAAACAACTAGGGAAACTGGGATGTCAGCCTGTGACACCAACTGGCCATTGTAGGGATGCAACAGACAGGACCGGACAGTGCAGGGATCAATCTGACAGCATGTTTCTCTGTGTGTCGTTGGAGTGAGGTGGAGCCGAGAGTAATCAAACGGTATTTGAATAATGGTTTGCGAAGTTTGCCTAGCAATTCTGCAATTCTCTGAAAGACTCTTCCTTTGTATTTACCTGTATATGATTCCTTTAGAGTGGAGGAACTGGAGGCCACAGATTATTTCAGATGCATAGAACCTGAGTTGACCAAAGTTAGATGATGGTATAATGGAAAGAGATATAATTTGAGTGGATAAATTACTTTGCAGCATGTGCAACAAAGACAAAACCATAGGCTACAAGCCACACTTACGTTGCTCTCTGTAGGCTGAATTTCTGACATTTCTGTATATGGAACATAAGATCACCACCATTCAAGTACTCCATTACAAAGAAGAGGTTTTCCTGTTGAAAGCAAAAGCATAGTTACTCATCTATAAACTCAAATCTGTCGAAATGAAAGATTGACTATGTAGTACAGTATATCATTAGCCTGTCCCCAATTTCAGATTGGGCAGTGTGTCTGTCCATCCATCCATTTTCTGAAACCACTTAATCCTAACTGGGGTGGCGGGGGGACCGGAGACTATCACGGGCACAATGGGCATAGACAGGAACCGACCACAGGCAGTCATCTGCACACCACAGAGGGCACACACACACACACAACCACAGGGCCAATGTAGACTCACCAGTCAACCTACCCTGCATGCTTTTAGACCATGGGAGGAAACCAGAGCCCCTGGAAAAGCATGCAAACTCCAAACAGAAAGGACCCGGGACTGAAAGCAAGACCTTCTTGCTGTGAGGCAGCAGTGCTAACCACTACGCCACCATGCCACCCAGCAGTACGTCCTCAATTTCAAATTTGCTCGCCATCTCACAATCAGTAAAAACCAAAAACTGACGTACGACATCGAAGTGAATATACAGTGACATCTGACATCGAACTGATGTGGTGAAATCAAATGTAATATTACACCAGTTTTTCTGTTAAAGTATTGTGAAGTACTCCTAAAGTAGCGATTCATTTTCCACATCAGCCGGTTTAAATCGTCATACATTTACATCTATTTTTAATTGATGCCTAGTAGCTTCATGCCTAATAGCTAGTGTTTATACTGTGGGTGAGGATGGTTGCGGTCAGCGCATGCGTCCTGCAATGATATTCCTCCAGACCAGCAGAGGGCAGATGTTGTCTCCTAGGTCTGAATGAAGCTTATGCAAAAGCAGAAAGTTTCAGGTCTTCACAGGTTTTCAAAACAATAAAAACATAACTTTCTTTTGTAAAACTACTTAACTGATGCAAGTTTTGTGTCATGGAATTTGACAGTAAATATGTGTAATATTTACCTCTGCCCAATCAGGTTTACTCATTTGAAGTACTATTCAATTCTTGTAATAAAATATATTTTCTGGGTACAAATCAATAACAATAAGTAATAATAATAAATAATCAAGGCATATGTGGAATACAGCCCCTAAGAGGTCAGGGTGGGAAAATATATTTTTAATAGCTTTGTTTTCCCTCGTAATAGTTTTGTGATCCCACTGTATTTACCCACTTGCTATTTGCTGCAACGTGATGGCAAGGAGAAACTTAAATGTTTGTATGTATGCTTCACGTTGAATAGTTTAGTTACTGGTGGTGAATGGACATAGTGCCATTATTAATAACTATGTGTAAAAACACATACAGTATATGAAAGTTACGAATTTCACAGTCAGTCACAGACAATGTGCAATGACAATAATATCATTCAGTTCCGCATGGTGCTATGTCCCCCATAGTTTAATGCTTAAAGCAAACTTAAATGGACATGTCTGTATGGTTTAGGTTTATACTTATTAGTCGATTAATTTTATGTTTTGTACTCTAAATGGACACAGTACAGAGTAACAGAGAAATATTGCAAGGGATCACCAAAGTATTGCGAGGGAACATAAATCTCCAAAAAAAATTCTCACCCCAATCACTTGAGGCTTGGTAGTAATGTATCATTAATCTATATAATCAAATACAGATGAGGTTTCCAGAGCTACTGATACATACATGCCACATATACCTAGTCAATTATCTTGCACATGCACAGTTGAGGCACAAGGTTTCTGCTAGACATAAAAATCTGGGCTACATGCACACCAACCACAGCCAGCCCCTGATTACATATTTACATCACATCCCCTCATCCACCACTGAAAGTGCATGTAGAAAAATGAAGTATGAATAGGCCTTCACACTATTGGTGTCTGATTAGAATTTTTTGGTGTATTTAGCTAGACGTTCATTTCTCTACATCAATCTGTCTTTGAGACCCCTCAGACAATGTTGCCTATAAAGAGAGATGGATGATCCTTCCATCTCTGTCATTGAGTAGTTCAGGAGGGATGTCTTCTCACAGTCTACATGGATGGTCACCTTAGTCTGGAATGTGCAATAGAGGTGTGTGAGGTATGGGTGTTCCCAAGCCAGAGACAGGACCCTCCTCTCCACCATGGTACATTCCACATCATCATCCATGAGGACCACATCCTTTTTCAAAGCCTTCACTGCAAAAAACCGATTGCCGGACTTCAGTTCAGCTAGAAACACCTGTAAAAGTAAAAAGTCAAGTCACAGATATTTTTTAACAAATGGCAGAAGGTATTTCTTGTTATCGAAATAGATGTGCTATTTGTTAAAATTTCAAATCTTTGTTTAAAATCAATATTATTCTTTATTTTCAGTCAAATTCAAACTCTCAAAATGACCTTGTAAATGATTTCGTAGGGGTTTGAAAATGACTGCAAATATATTTGTGCTAACATCAGTGGTCTGAATGACCTTGCCAAAGCTGCCTTTTCCCAGCAGTTTGTGAAGGATGAAACTGTCAATGGTTATCTTGGCAGGCAGAGTGTGAAGAGGCCGCTGCTTCTTGTCTGTGGTGATTTTCCACAATGGGCTGAGCAGATCTGTAGGAGGAAACCAGCATATATATTCTTGGCCACATCACTGTCCCCAGTTTCAGTGGCTTTCCTGATTTACTCTCTTGCCCACTGACAATGTGCATGCCAGTTTCCTCATTTGCACACTATTGATGTGCTTCACTTCAGATGACACTAGAAATGCTTCTGGTGTGACTCTGATACCTTTACACTCTGGAGTGACTGAAGGTGTGCTTGAGATACATCCCGATGGCTCTTGGATCACGCCAGGCTGGTCGATGCTAACTGGACCCTCTCGACCAATGATTTCATTACCACGAGAAGTTCTGGCCTGCTTTATACACAAAAAAAATACTGTCAGTCCTGGTGATTAGAATATTGGTGAAGAATAAAATTGACTTGCTGTGCGCTCTCAGCCCTCACTGGTACAAAGTAAAACTAAAGTGCTGTTGGTTCTCTTTGGTACTAAGGGTGCTTTTCCATTGCACCGGGTATCATACTAGTACCAAAAGTGCAGTATTTCAAGGTGTTGGTGTTCCACTGGCATAAAAACTGGTACCGGTGGTGAATGAGATTACAATGTAAGGTGGGGTATTTTCTATTCAGTTTGAAAAATGGCTGTAGTATATTATAGCACTGTTACGTATATGCAATTACATGGACATTATTGCCCAGGCTTTTAAGTTTCACTATAACATTTTTACTCTGTCATTGAAAAAATCTGAACAAGCTTTGCAATTGTAAGAATTATTTGTCAGGGTCAGCAGAGTTTTGTCCCAGTCCTTCCTGTCTTCCCTTGTTGTCAGTCTGTAGTGTATGCTAGTAGTGAGCATGGCTCAATGAGCTGAGCATGTGGCTACCTGTTAATCCCTCTTCTGTGTGTTTGAATCCTGTCTCCTCTATTTTTGTTCCCCAGTGTTTCATTGGTTTAATCAGTTTCTCCTAGTTCCTGTGATTTTGCGGTTTTCTGTATTGGTTTCTTGCTTTGTGCCTTGGTTGAGTTTTTCCTGTCTTTCTTATTCCCACGTGTTAGATTCTGTTTTCCTTGTTTCTTTGTCAGTTCCTAGTTTCCCTGTCGAGTTTCTGATTAATTATTAGTAGCCTGTTTCCTAACCCTTGTTAATTAGTGTCACCTGTCCTGTGTTAGTCTCCTTACCCTTTAGTATTTAAGTCCCTGCCTCTCTTCTGTTCCCCAGTGGTTTGTAGTTAGTTACCAGTGACCTGTACTACGAAGGGGGTTTAACCAAATTAGACTTAACCCAGAGGTAATTTGTGAATGCGAGGTTGACAAAATCAGGGTGACTCAATCAGGGCTAATAAGTATTACGACGCCAGTTAAGAAGTTGATTTGTTAAATCGATGTTAACTGCATTGGAGTTTGTGCACATTCACATAAATGGAGCACGTTTGGCAGTGCAAGGCACCGTTTGACTCATGGCGCGATCTCCATATTTCACGGAGGAAGACTGCATGCTAATTATGCAGGGTTATGAGGAGTTTAAATCAATGCTGCAAAGAAAGTCCAATATTTCTGCAGCCAACAAAAGCAGGCAGGCTTGTTGGCAACGTATTGCTGACAGAGAGAATGCATACGTACATTTTCATGGTCATAAAACGTGGTCTAAAATATCTCAAAACATCTTGTCAAGTGTTAGGGCTATGTATTATGAAAGATTTGTTGTGTCTAGCCTCCACTTAATAGCCTATTTCTATGTTTTACAGCTAATACTAAAAAGGTGTCTGTTCATATGACACGTAATAGAAGGTGAGCCACTGTTTAACAAACAACTAAATGATTTACAACATGTGATTTGTGCCAAATCATGTTAATAGCTAATATAATAGGTCCTTTCAGCTGTAATGACATGGTGGTTTAGCATTATGGGCTCATGGTGACTGTTGCACATCCCTTTGTTTCCCAGATTGCTTTACATATGAATTTTAATTAATTTTTGAATGTTCGAATGTATCCGTATGCTGTGCAATGGGACAATACATAAATGGGTTAATAACTTTAAAACTAGACAAGACAGGCACATCAACCTATTGTGTGCCCTCAGTCTTCACCAGTAATAAATAAACCAACCTGCTGTGTGCTCTCAATCATAGCCAGAGCCTCTGCCATCAACTTCTGATTTACACCACACAAGTTGGCTACTTTCATCTGGCACTTGTGATGAACATTCATACAGCATTCTGTATGGACAGAAAATGCATCAATCACAGAGGAAACCTACATTTGACTTGATCCTGTTAGACATAATGTAGAAATATGCTGTGAAATATGAAATATGCTGTGAAATGAGAGTTTGTGAAAAATATCTGGTTTTGAGGTTAATAATATATATGAGTGCTCAATAATTTTGCATTACAATTCTGTATTAATTTACAAATAAACAACAGCTTGATGTGAGCTGACATCATGTGACCAGCTCTTACCTTAGGCTTCAGGCCCTGCTTGATTAGCCACCACAACAGCTTGATGTGAGCCGACACCAAGTGACTAGTTCTTACCTTCACACTTGAGGCCCTGCTGGATCACCTCCCACAACAGCTTGGTGTGAGCTGACAGCATGTTACCATCTCTTACCTTCACACTTGAGGCCCTGCTGTATCACCTCCCACAACAGCTTGGTGTGAGCTGACAGCATGTGACCAGCTCTTACCTTCACAATTGAGGCCTTGCTTGATCAGCCCCCACAACAGCTTGGTGTGAGCTGACAGCATGTGCTCAGCTCTTACCTTCACAATTGAGGCCTTGCTTGATCAGCCCCCACAACAACTTGGTGTGAGCTGACAGCATGTTACCAGCTCTTACCTTCACACTTGAGGGCCTGCTGGATCACCTCCCACAACAGCTTGGTGTGAGCTGACAGCATGTGA
>JAODUD010000062.1:28123857-28139142 GCA_026784285.1 Stomatorhinus walkeri
GTAAACAACTTTGGTAAGATATATCTTAAGAATCTACTTAGCACGCTAAGAGTGTTCGTTATCGAGAAACCGGGCCCTGTGCTTTATATGGAAAATGTTAAATTTGATGGAAGATTGGCACAATGGCCTGGACATGCCTAAAGATCTTTAAGAGTAAGGGGCAGGCACTCTGCGCACCTGTCTCCACAGCCTCCTTCATGTACACAGCACAGTATGGACTCAGGACCTCCTCATGGTATGCCAGGCCTGGGTCCATCTTGAAGCAGGAGAAACCAATCTTCAGAACAGCTGTCATAGTGTCTTGTTCGCTGGCTGTAGGGGTGAGTACAGCATTTGAAAATGTAGACAAAAAGGGGTACATAATATACTATTTAAAAAACATAATACTACATTAATAAAAATACAGCAGATCTTTAGACACTAGGTGGTTATCAGGTTCCTAAAAAAACAAGCTACTTGATTTCATTGCCAATCCCTTTTTCCAGAAAAATGAGGATGCGTATTTCTTAGTGTGCATGATCATTGGAAAAGTGTGTTAGTTCTATTTGTTTGCATAACTGTGTGCTCCGATACCAGCAGTATTATGCTCTTCTGCACATTCATGCTCCTCCCTGCTGTCACTCAAAGAAATGACCCCTGTTCAGACAAGCTCACTACATTAGCAGCCACGGGTACAGAACGTATGCATAGCTACATTGCAGTGCTTTGCTGGCAACTTTCTGTCTGATACAAAGTTCTGAGAATGTTTCAAAACCTTTAACTGGAAGCAGGCTGTTCAAGTGAAAATACATATGAACCTAACGAGGAATAAAAGGTTCTAACCAATGCACCCCCCCAAGTTTCTGGGCCCCTGAAACTGGATGTTGTGCTTTGTAATAAGGATATTCCAGGGTGTGGACGTCCCTTGTGGTTAAGTATAGCTCTGTTTTCGCTGTTGATGAGGGTGATTTGGGTTGTACTCATCTCATTTCTCATGAGATTCCTTAGTTGATGATGTTCCCATCCAACAGCACTAACATCGGCTGCCTCCTTCTGAATATGAGGTGGTCAAGTCTCACATTCAACAGTTGCTCGAGGCACAAATTATTCGGGAGAGATGCAACCCTTATGCGTCCCCTATCGTCCTTGTTAAAAAGAAGGATGGAAGCCCTTGGTTGTGTGTGGACTACCGTTAGTTAAATAGTAAAATAGGAGAGTTTAAAAGCTAAGCTGGAGGAGTGTTCTTGGAGAGCATCTGGACGAAGCTTGGCATTGGCATGGACGGAGGAGTGAGAAACTAGCTTTGAAGGGTTGAAGGGCAAGTTGGAGGGGGCACCTGTACTTGCTTATGCTGACATTGACAGGAAAAGCTGGTTGGTACAGCAGCGATGTTACTAGCCTGGTATGTTTACACACATTAAACATTGGTGCCAGGAGTGCGGACGTTGTCAAGTTAGTAAGGACACACAGCCTGTAGCTCATAGTTTTATGGGCCACCTGTTGGCTTCTCGACCTAACGAAATTTTGGCTTTGGTCTTCACAGTATTAGAGCCTACTCGTAATGGCATTGAAAATGTTTTGGTGATGACAGATGTCTTTAGCAAATATACGCTGCCCATTACTACCAGGAACCAGCATGCTATTACAGTGGCTCAAGTTCTTGTTGTTGAATGGTTCTATAAGTCTGGAGTCCCAGGTCGTCTCCATTCTGACCAGGGCCGTAACTTTGAGAGTGCTCTGATCAGAGAGCTTTGTTTGCTGTATGATGTGGCCAAGTCCCGAACTCCAGCTGGGAATGGTCAGTGCAAGTGGTTCAATAGGACGTTGCATAATCTCTTGCCTGCACTTCCAGTCTCTTGGAAGAGGGGTTGGACTGCGTGCTTTCCCCAGGTGGTGTTCTGATATAATAACGCCCCACATCATTTTGGTCAAGATCCTAAGCTACCTGTGGATTTTCTGTTGGGACGGGTAGCAGATCCAGTACTGGGTATGGTGAGTGACTGTATATCGGATCATCAAACCCGACTCCATCTGGTGTTTGAGGAAGCTAAAGAGCACCTGGCTGCGGCTGCTGATCAACGGCAGTGGCATCATGCGCATCGGGTTTGGTGTTTGCCTTTGCAGGAAGGTCAGCTGGTGTATGTTCGTGATCATGGTATTAGGGGTCGTAATAAGATTCAAGATCTGTGGAACTCAGTGTTGCACAAAGTGTTGCGAGTCCCTCAGCCAGAAGGTGTGGTCTATACCATTGCACCAGTTGATGCCCTGGACAAAGTGAAACAGGTTTATCATACCATGTTAAAATCTCATCTCAGCAGGGAGCCTGCAGCTAGTCCTTCATCCCCAGCTAAAACTAGGGTGGGTTTGCAAGGGACGATTCTAGTGATGAGCTCTGTGTCCTGGTGCCTGCTGAACTCGGTAGCAACATGGCAGTCTCTGCTACAGTGCCATTCCCTAAGATGGGTTGTTCAACTTCACCTACTTTGTTGTGTGCCCCCACTACCCAGGTATTTTTGGGTCAAGGAGGTGAAGGTACGAAAAACTGCACGTCCCACTGCCAGCTAACATTCTCACCCATATCGTCTTCCACGGTCTGCAGGGGATACTGCATGAGGGATAGCGGGATCTCCTAGAAATGGCATGTTGGGTTTTGGGATGAAAGTGTCTATAACCTTTGGTAGTTCATCGTCGGTTCGACAATGAAAATCCCGGGGGTATATTATGGTCCGGTAGAAATGTCAGTGACATCTTTATTTTGGTCCGGTAGTGGGATTAGTCCTCCGGTAATTGCCAGTGCTGTTTAGGCAGAGAAAAGCTGTGGTTGAATGATTTGGACTGATGGTGCATCTTCTCCTTTTCCCTTCTGTTGGCATGCCTTTCGTTTAATATGGTAGGTCTAAATTAGGGGGTTGTGGTTTCTTAATCATTTCTACTGTTGCGTTTACTTTTCTTTTGTTTCATGTAATTTTTTAGCTGTAGCCTTTAGTTTTGTGGCATTCCTCACTACTTTCGTGCTTTCTTCTAGCAGAGGTACATGACTTGTCTTATTGTAATGTTTGTTTGTGTGCATTTATTGGTTTAGTAGCATGGAGTTATGACTTCACCTTCCATTATCCCAGAGGGGTGTATTGGACCACACCAGGAAGCTTGAAATGCTGCCGCCATCCATTTTCCAAACTTCTGGGTCACAGGGGGTCTAGAGCCTATCCCAGAAACTACGGGCACGAGGCAGGGAACAACCCAGGAAGGGGGGGCAGCCCATCGCAGGGCACACTCACACACCAGTCACGCACACATATGGGCAATTTCGTAACTCCAAGACAGCCTCAGCAAGTCTTTTGACTGTGGGGGGAAACCAGAGTACCTGGAGGAAACCCCACAACAACATGGGGAGAACATGCAGACTCCACACACATGGAGCTATGTGTGGCAGAGACTCGAACCCTGGTCCCAGAGGTATGAGGCAACAGTGCTAACCACTGCACCACCATGCTATGCACTACCCTAACTGCTGCTGCCATCAAGCACTGAACAAGGACAATATCTTTCATATCACCTTACATAACTGTACAACTACGTTCATTACATGTACACCCCTTTTTAATTTATATATTTTTGCTTATTGGTTTATCTTACATTTGTAACTATGCACTTTATATTGTGTGAACAAATATCCCTTGATCAAGTGTTTCTATCTAAAATGAAGTCATAGTCTTACCTACATATTTAGCCTTTACTGTATGTATTAATGATGTATTCAATGACACATGAGAAGGCACACTCCATAAATGACATAACTTTCAGCAGAGCCGTGTATGCACACAACCTAGCCATGTCACATGATCATCTCAAGGAAGGCTCTGTGAGACCAGCTGTCTGCATGTCAGGAGGAGACTCAGGGGGTCACTGTGCTATTATTAAGCATGTAATGCTACACTCTCAGCCAGGAATCCATACCCCTGATACCCACACATCATTGCAGTTCACAGCAATCCACCAAACTCCAAACAAATACACAATGATAAAATTATGTAACAAACCACTTTTACACATAAAAATTTAGGTAAAATTTTGAGTTACTATCTGTCCATACAACATTTTTCAGTTTTTGTGACAGATGTTTCCACCTGTCCCCATAAGTGAAATACACACACAATCACCACACACAACAGTGCTGCCAGGTTGACATCATCACACTATAAAATATATGGAGTCACCATGATGACATAGTCCATTATGGGCCAGTAAGTGGTACACTGTATATGAACAGAAACCCAAATCCAGAACTTTTAACTGTTAAAGCAAAACATCTATGCTTTGGGTTCCGCTGGTTCTCTATTTAACAAACTAAACTTTTTTTTTTTTTTAAAAACTACAGGTGTTTTAGATCAGCACAGAAATTTCAACCATGAGGCCTACAAAGCAGTTGCAGTCAAGAGAAAGAAATATTAAACTCTGCCCAATACTAAGTTGTTCATAATCATGCAGTAGTGCCAAGGGATCCCTATTTTTAATTTGTATTTGATGGTCTGGTTTTTAAAGGATTGAAAACCCCTTGTTTGCCTTTAATGAAGTTGATTTTCCTCATCAATTTTATTGGATCAGATAATGAAATGGACATTTAAGTCCTTGAGAGCATTAAGGTTAACAAGTTTAAATCCAATACAAAACATATGAATGTGGTTCATATATTGAATGAACAATCTGCTTCGTAAAAGAAAATTATCTAAATTTGTGTTGATTTTGGTTTGACATGTAGGCAAACAAACAAACATTGAACTACCGAGCCACTGTGGCAACAAGTAAATGGTTTAGTAATTACTTTCTTATTGGCAACAGGGGTGGAAAAAATACTCGATGTTCTCACTTAAGTAAAAGTACAGATACCACATCAAAATGTTACTCAAGTAAAAGTAATTCAGTGAAGTACTATTCAAGCACAAGTAAAAAGTAGACATGGCAAAATACCAGTTTTTGTCCAATACCAATATTGTAAATTTGGATATATGCAGATACGTTACAAATCTGATACAGTCTCTGAGTCTTTTTTAAACAAAAAAATAATGCTTTAAAAAAATGTCCAGATACATAATATGCTGTGTAATCCCACACTGGCATCCCTGGGTTCACTGTCCCATGTGTAGGTTGGCGTTAGCATCAGCGAAGAGACGGCTGTGTTTAAAGTGGTGCTGTAACCAGGAGGCATGGACTGACGACAGGTGCCATCATGCCATGTTCAGCATTGAATCTTGGTTCAGCATTACCACGTATGACCATTGCATGAGCCTATGGCAGTGCCAAGGGGAGAGGACCAATCCTGTCAAAGTTGTGGAGAGACACACCAGCGTTACTCCTGACATCATGGTGTGAGGAGCCATAGGGTATGACTTCAGGGCTCTGGTAGTGATTCGGGGAACCCTGACGGCATAGTGCTATGTCAGTGACATCCTGTGTCCATATGTCTTACCCCTCCTGAGACAGCACTTTGGTAGAGTCTTTCAACAAGACAACGTCTGTCCACACATGGCATGTGTTTCTATGGACTGCCTACATCATGTTGAGGTCCTCCCGTGGCCAGCCAGGTCCCCTGATCATTCCCCAGTTGAACATGGGTGCAATCAGCTTGGAAGTCAACACAGACCCAGTGCCGATCTGCAGGATCTCAAAGCCCTGTTCCAACAATTGTGGGCCGACTTGCGGCAGGAGAGGATGCAACAGCTGTAGGACTCCCTTCCACACTATATCACCGCATGTATTCAGGCCTGGGGAGGTGCCACACCGTACTGACATGGGACCAGCAGTGTGCACATACTGCCAACTCTGTTGTCCATTTGATCTCTTGTTGTCCACTCCATCTGGGCGCTTAACTTTTTTTTGTCACTGAGTGTAATATTTATTAAATTAAAAAAACTCATATAGTGTGTGAAGGATTCAGCCACATTCTGTATTTAAATAAGTTAAAGTGACATGTCACAGAAACCTTTATACTTCCATAGTGTGTGAACCCTTAGAAATGACCTTCTTATCTCAATTAATTGGTCATAAAATGTGATCTGCTCCTCACCTAAGTTACAATGATGAACAAACACATATGTTTTAACTAATAACATGCAAGTTATCGTATTGTTCTTGTTCATATTGAATACATTATCCAAACATTCATAGTATAGGTCTGAAAAAGTATGTGAATCCTTAGGCTAATGACTTCAACAGAAGCTAACAAAAGTCAGTAGTGAGCAAACCTAGAGTCCAATCAATGAAACAAGACTGGAGGTGCGGGTTACAGATACTTTGACTTTGACACTGATTAGCCATAACATTGAAACCACTGACACGTGAAGTGAACATCATTAATTGTCTCGTTACAATAGCACCTGTCAAGGGTGGCATTATATATTATGCGATATATATTGGAAGAGACGGCACCAGGATGCACCATGGCAAGCTGGCAGAGATAGTGTGATGCTCAGGGCAATGTTCTTCTGGGAAACCTTGAATCCTGGAATCCATGTGGATGTTCCTTTGGCATAAACCACCTACCTAAATAATATTGCAGACCAAGTACACCCGACATGGTGATGGTATTTCCTGATGGTATTGGGCTCTTTCACCAGGATAGTGTGCCCTGCTACACTGCAAAATTTGTTCAGGAATAGTTTATGTAACATAAAGAAGTTCAAGGTATTGACTTGCCTCCTAATTCCCTAGATCTTAATCCGATAGAGCATCTGTTGGATGAACTTGACAAAAGTTAGATCCATGGATGCCACGCTTTGCAACTTACAGGGCTTAAAGAATCAGCTGGGACCATCTTGGTGCCAGATACCACAGGACACCTTCAGAGGTCTTGTGGAATCCATGCCTTGATGGGTCAGAGCTGTTGGTGTCATGAGGAGGGACATATATAGTATGAGTTAGGTGGTTTTAATGTTATGGCTGATCAACAGGGGCGTGCAATTCTTTTTTCAATTAATCAATTGAAAAAAATGTTTGATTATCAATCTGTATGTATATATAAGTTTAATTTCTGTAATGTTCAAAAAGTGTTGCAATGGGCGGTATTGCAATGCAGATTTCGGTGCCTCATTTTGGTGCCACTTACGCTTCAGCTATCCATTGATTGTCACACCTCACGGGCCATTGCTAGTTAACAATACACTTGCTCTGATGTCAACAGATGCCTATCGCTAGCTAGTAGCTACTTTAAACACAGTTAAGATGCCTAAAGCTAAATGGTCTGAAGTGTGGCCATGTTTCACCTGATAGGATTCTGACACCAGGACTTTAGGTAAATTCAAATATTTTGCATTTCACTACATTTATAAATTAAACTCATCTATTCAACTCTCCTTTGGTAGAATTTTGTATACAACCCTTTGGCCTTTCTTTAGTGGTTATCACAATTTGTTTCCAGTGACATTCGTAAATTTGCATACCATTTACAGCTATGAAAGCATATGTGATAAATATGGACAGCTGCTATATCAAATTTCATATCTCATTCATGCAGGACTGATATCGAACCGGAGGCAAATTGAATCATATACCCATCCCTACTCACCGGTATCACTAATGGTGATATTATACAAAAATATATTGGCTATCAGTATCAGTCAAAATACACACATTGGTGAACAATTAAATTGTCTATAAATGGGTTTAGTACTGTGGCTACTCTCTCTTTCAAAGTGGGCACCCAGCCCAGATTACTCCAAAAGCATAATGAAGAATGCTCAATGGGTAAAAAAGAATCCTGAAGCCTGAAGATTGCCTGAGACCTCCACACTCCACCTTATTGCATTATTGGGAAATATTTTGGGAACATATGAAGCACGGGGTGTATTTTTTGGGAGAAACATGCAGTACTACAAATGGCTTAAAAAGGGCACCACATACCAACATGGAAACATCTTACCAACAGTGTGGTACAGTGGAGGCAGCAACATGATTTAAGGCTGCTTCGTTGCTTTGGACAGCTTGCCATCAAGGTATCCCGCAGGATAATGTCAGGGTGGCTGTCTTCTGGCTGAAGCTCAGTAAAAGTTTGGTGAGAAGAGGTGTGGCTCATCAGAAGCCAGGCAGGACAGAAACCCTACTGGATGGTAGCTCTCCAGGACCGGAGATGGAGACCCTTGCCATAGCACTTATTGCTGCCAAAAGATGTTTAACCACTTATTAAAATACAAGAGTTCAAATACTTCCTACAACCTACACTGTGAATGTCAGAATGGTGTGTTCAGTGTGTACAAGTATAATATAGTGATTTCTGTTATTAGTTATTAGTGTGTTATTAGTTAAAACATATTGTTTGCTCATTATTGAAATTTACATATATCATATTTTATGGCCAATGAATGAAAAAAATGTTTTTTAACTTAACTTATCATAAAAGGGGTGGCAGAATGACTAGTACTGTTGCCTCACTTCTCCAAGGTTGGGGCTTTGAAAGTTGCATCTACACTATGTGAGTGGAGTTTGCATGTTCTCCCCATGTCATGCATATTTGCTCATGCAGTCCAAAGATTGTAGTTCGGCTACCTGTGATATCTGAAAAACACACTTAAAAAAATATAACATTCTTAATTGTTTTTATGTGAAGGCTTACTTTTCTGCAAGCTCAAGTTAATTTTCCCATAAGATACTGTGGTGAGTTCAAGGATCATAGTTATTGACATGAGATTTACATTCTTTCAATGGAAGGTCCTACCTTTATTCAACAGACCAGAACCAAAGCACTCTCAAAGCAAACAGCAGTACAGACAAGGCAAGTCAACTATTTACACGGCACTGGGTGGTACTCTACAATAACACCTGCATTTTCAGGGGAACAGTACACAGTATAGCACATATTATTTACAAGTGAAATATACACATATGCACATATTATGCACATATTAAGCAATACAATAGCAAAACAGAAGGTGTGCTAATTATCCTGAATATAACTGCCTGGCCCTACAGCCTCACAATATAATCATAATAGTGTTTAAAATGTATGCCTCCTTTCTTTGGGAACAAAATAGGTTTGCAAATTGCTGGGCAGCTGTGATTATTTTAAGATACATATTTTTCACTTAAAGCAAGTTGTGCTTGTGGCCTGTGCTGCCTGGAATAGACTCCACCCTGCAACCTTGCCTAGGATTAGAGGCTGAAAGATCCATGTGCCCCTAGGAATATCCAGCTTTAAACACTCCAGTCAAACGTACCTACTGATGATACAACACCTATTCAGAAGGAGGAGGTTCAAACACCTGTGAGGCCTTTCATCCCCTGAGATGGCGTCCATCAAGGGATTGTGTAAAGGTCAAGCATTCAGACCATCATCTCCAATGACCTTTAAAAGTGTTTATAGGTCTGAAAGCACCCTCCCACCCCCCTTAATGGATCATCATAATGAATATTCTACATGGCTTGGTGAAGAAATATTCTTTGTTTCTATATCACAGTAAAACATTTGTCTGAAGATGTCCCTAAAACACCAACATAAAACACCACTGCTAAGATTTTTAATCTTTACCTCTTCCAACACTAGAACACAGGGCCTAGGCCGATACATTACTCCTCTCTGCATTAAAATATAATACCCATTTTCTGACTCTGACAAATCGATCAGTTCACGCTGTCATTTAGGTGAATGACTTGGCCAGTCATAGCTTTTGAGACTGAGCGTAATTTGTCATAAGATTATCCCCATATGGAGTATCCAATAAGCAAAAGAAAGCCATAGTCAAGTACAATTTTAACTGAACTAAAGCGCAATCAATATAGATTTTTAGAAACATAAAAATGAACAACAGTTATCTGTAGCCACTCTTAATAAGATCAAATACATTAAATGAGGCTCTAATTTCTAGAGGGATACTTGCTACCCTCACGAAAAAAAACCGAAAAGGGAAGAAACTTAACTTCACCTTGATTAAGTAATAATTTCTAGTAATCGTATTTATCCTGTCACCAGTGTACAGCTCTTTGAAATTCTAGTCTCTCTTTTAAACAAATTTGCTTCTCAGGAATTATTTAGTGCACATTATTTTGATAAAAAGAAGTAGTATATAAAGTAATCATGAATGATCTCGTGAAGTCCCAGCGTATACCGCTCCACCACGAGGCATGGTTGATTTACAACATTATTATATGCTGGGGAATATTTTAACTGAATTTACAAAATGTGAGCATTTATGAGCTGGAAAATGACTATAATGCATCTAGTTTATTTCATATTAAACAAAAAATGTATTATCTTGATAAGCTGCGTCTTAAATAATAAACCCTTTTAGATTCACGTAGGTAATTATAAACATCTGCTTCGGTCAGTCATCCGACTAAAAGACAAGTAATTGCGAAAAGAAAACTTAGAAAAGCACAATGTTAATACATTCCTCCTCCGGGATACAAAAATATATGATCATAATATAAGAACATAAGCGACAGATATATCTAAATTACTTACCTTAAAGTGTGCTAAAATGTTAAACGTTATGTAATGTTAAAATCCGCAGTGTTCGGTTATCGTAGTGGATTTATGTGAACTCCGTACACTTCGGTCAGCTGTGCAGATTAACTCACTGCTCTGTAACACGATGGGCACCAGGGGCATGTAGTCACGCCCCTGGCTGCGCCTTACTGGAAATGACATTTAGGGTTACCTCCACTATAAAAGTGACTGCAATAAGACATCTAGACTATTATGTAACGTTGCGAGATCAGAGGAATACAATACAAAGCATTACGATAACTATGAGCCTTAAATAGTGGAATAATTAAGTAATTTGTTCATCCACTATTCATTAATCCATCTCGTGTGTATATGTGTGTGCACTTAACTACTCCTCAGTAATTCACTATCAAACAGATGGTGTGGTAGAAAAATTATAAATCAACCTCTCTGATAACACAGAGTGTCACTTAGAATAAAGTCTGGACCTCTCAGTTTGGCGAGTAAAAAAAATGTCCTTTATTCCAGCAAGTTCAGCAAAGTGCTTCCATCACACTCTGTCACTTGGTACCAGGTAACACCCATGCAGCACACAGAGCAACCATTTGTTAAACCATAACTCACAATCCAGGTAAGGATTTCTAGGTCCTGACTGGTCACAAAACACCAACAAACCGAGCTCAAACGTATAATAAACACAATTCTCCTGCTCTATTGGTTCACCTTGGTAGCAAAGTAAAATCCACCTATTTTACCGGAATCTGTCTCGGCTTCTAGGCTCTACTTGAGATATGTATATAGATATTGATTATATGACATTGAATTACTGCAAACTGTTAACATATGATTAGTATGATTAATGTAACAACTACTTTGCATAATCGCGTAACCTTAAATATTGTCTACTGCAACTATTTTATAAAGGTATAACTCTTTACGCACCAGGTGGGGCAACTGCGAATCTCTTCCTGCAGGTGGTTTCTCCCCCCCTTTGCTCCGCTGTCTGCCTCTCCGTGGTCCGAGGTTTCGTCAGGGTCTGCAGAACTAACCGCAGGCAGCTATCACGAAGCGAGGTCACACAGTATTCAAAACAATCTCTTCTTGTCTAAGGCCTAAGACATAACAGACCCAATATGCCTCCCCTCCCAGGCCTACCAATGTCCAATTTTACTTCTACACTGGATGTGTATAAAACAATATGAGCTGGAGTTTTATCACCCATGTCCTAAGTACAGTGTAGAGTTAAATTAAAAGGACTCAGAACTTAAGCTGCACATAAATACAAATACAAATACAATAAATAAATAAATACATAACATCCACAATACACGGCAATATAATAAATGCAATATAACTAAAAATAATATACAAAATTATGTTTGATTTTGTGCAGGTATGCAGTGTAGTGTAAATGTGCTGAGTAGTATGAACAGGGGATGATTAAATGTAATGTTAAAAAAATGACAGACAACAAAATTCAGTTCAGTGGTATTTATATAACCCAAATCACATGAATTCAGTTTTATTTGTAGAGCCACAAATCACATAGACAACACATATAACACCATCTGCCCTTAAACCATGAAGTAGCATCCTTTGTTCTGCCTTGGGCAAGTCATCTACGTAGTTAAATTGTTTCTTTTTTCTCAGTTTCAATTGTTTATACATTTCACATACACTGCATGTTAACGGAGTAAAACACTAGCATTCATCCTCCTTTGAACATATTGAACATCTTCTTGTCAGGGTCTTGTCAGGTTGTTCCACCCCATGTCCCTTCCCCGTTTGGCCAGCAGGTGTTGCTGGTCATCCCGTCCCTCGTGTTGTCAGTCTTCGTGTTTTCTCTGAGCACTGAGCATGCGGCTGCCTGTGATCCCGTCTTATGTTCGAATTCTGCCTCCTCTGTTTGTGTGTTTCCCTGATTGCTCGTTGTCCTGCACCCTCCCCAATTGGTTAATTGTCTGTCTCACTCCTGCTTGTCATTACCCTGTTCAGTTTTTGTATTTAAGTTCCTGCTTGAGTTTTAGTCCCTTGTGGTTTATTGTTTGTGATTGTGATTCTCGGTGTTAGATGTTTGTTGTATATTGCATATTGCCTCCTGCCTTCCTGCCTGTTTACCCAACCCTTTGGTAAGGTTAGTCTTTGTTTATCCCCTTTTGGTTTTTGACCTCTCACTGTCCTTTGATTTTGTTAGTGTTTTCTTTTGTTTTTAGTTCAGTTAATTAACCCCGTTTGGCCCTTTGAGCCGCAAGTGGGTCGTCCACATTTCTGCCTGTATCATACCTCGTACTTGAGCCTGAACCACCCCGATCCGTGACACTTCTGACCTGCGGCCCTGCACTGTAAAACATTTCAAGTCTGTTAAACTTAAAAACGAAAGTTTACCTGCTGCCTTAAAAACATGAGTAAACTCAACTTGAAAATAAGCATTATTTCAATTCAAAAAGACTTGTAAGTTCATCTAAATACAACATGTTCATTGTCTCTACATTCTATTTAGTTGTCAAAGTTTAACTAATGATCGTTTGTTGTTTAAACTTGATAATCTTACTTATAAATAATATGCCAATATTAATGTCTCAATGCTGTTACATCCGTGAGTGTGTGTGTATGTCATTCTTTTCAGATCCCGTTCCACAGCATCACTATTCCAGTTCCATGTTTTCCATTTCTCCCCATGCATGCGGTCCTCGATTCTGGATGAATGTCTTTTGTTTTCACTTTCTTTTGTGTCAGAGAAGACCAGGACATAACAGAATTAGGGGCCCGTCCGGGTTATTCCTTGCTTGAGAAGTCAAGAATTAATAGACCAAAGTAAAAATAGTATTGGCTACTTTGCATGTACAGACTTAGGGACTTGTGTAGTGTGGTGTTGAAATGGCAAATTTTGACCTGACCAGATTCACCCTGTGTCCTATCTTAGAGGGCTTTGATGCTTGTCGTAAGGCAGATCTATTACAGATTGCCTCCTTCCTTGATGTGTCAGTGCCTCAAACCAAAAATCAAAATTGAAGTAAAGGCATTGCTCTATGATGACCTGGTATCTCGGGGTATATTGCCTGAGGGGAAGGAGGCGATGGGTATTGCTCTTCAGGTGATGTAGTCACTCGTAGCGAAGGCGAGTGAGATGACTGGCCTAATTTGTGCATGGATCCTGGAAGCCCACCCCCTGATGTAGAAGACCCTGGTCTTGATATCTGGCTGAAGGAATTGGAGCTAGAAATAATGAAACAGGAAACCAGGCACAGCTCCTGCACTTCTGCACTCTGTAGGTGGAGGCGGACAAAGAGATTGCTTTTCCTCAGGGTTCCCCGGTAAGTGACGTCCCTGAGTTTGATGTCAGTCAGCAGGTCAATCTGGTACCACTGTTTAGGGAAAATTAAATGGATGCTTATTTCCCTAGCTTTCACCACATTGCTTTGACCTTAAACTGGCCTAAATATCTGGGAAGTACTGGGATGAGCGAGTCCCTTTATTACTTTTTGCCATTCACAATGCTGTTCAGGAATCTACTGGTTTTAGTCCTGCTGAGCTTGTTTTTGGTCACTCGGTTCGTGGACTGCCGAAGTTGCTACAGGAACAGTGGTTCTCTCTTCTACCATCTGCTCAGCCTAAACCTGTCTCGGGTTATATATAGAATCGCTTCGTTCTAGGTTGCATGTGGCGTGGGATTGTCCTTGAGCTTCTGTGACTGCTTGAAGTCTTGATATGATTTAAAAGCAATCGAGTGCTCTTTTCAGGTTGGAGATTGCATGTTGGTTTTGTTGCCCTGGTCTCGTTTCTCTCTCCAGGCTTGATTTTCTGGACCTTAAGTGATTTCCAAGAAACTCAGTGAAACGGATTATTTTTGGACACTCCCAATCATAAGCATGAGTCCCAATTTCACTTTATTTATTACGACTCAACTTGGATACTTCAATGTTCTGATTTCTTTGTATGAATTCAATATTTGGCTTGATGGCAACATCTGGTGGATATTTTGTGTCAATAGCCCACTTAGAAATCCCCTTACTGATAAAAATGTTGACGTGTTCAATACTTATTTTCCCCGCTGTATATTCTTAGTAAGCCGAGGCTCGACGCCTGCAAACATTGATGAGTGGCCTTGGTCAGTTTTGAAATCAAGTACATTCCTGGGCCTAACAACGTGGTTTCTGATGCCCTCAGTCGGGAGCCCTTTGTGCAGCCAAGTATGCTCCACCGCCTCACAAAGGTTCCTTATGGTGCGCTCCTAGAGGAAGCAGATGCCCTAAATGTGCAGGATGCTTTTCGACAGTCTTGTTTACCACCAGTGCAACTGTATTTGGCCCTAGCCACAGAGAATGTGTTGCCGCTGCCCTCTAAGCCCTGTATTTCACAGCAGGCAGTTTCCGCTGTCCTGCAGCAGTCTCTGAACCAGGAGAGGCTGCCGCCACAGGCTTTCCTCTTGCCCCAGTCGGTTTGCTCTATTCAACCTACTGAGCTGCCGAATATCTGGAAACTAATTTAATAATCAATTAGTTGGGTCTACGTACGTTATTATACACATAAGTACAGTGGCTACCCCCTAAGTTGGGAGCAGTAAGCTAACCAAAGCCACAGTGGCAGTAAAGCACCATTAAGCTGGATGCCGACCGCCATAAAAGAAAAAAGAGACGAGAACCAATGCTGTGCCTTGAGCAGCTTGATGAATTCAGGAAGAATGTTTGAAAAATGGCGGAGGCAGATTTGACCAGGAAGAGAGGTGCTGGGCAGGGATAGTAAATGGACTGCATTTATATAGCGCGTTTTCTACTCCTACGAGTACTCAAAGCGCTTTACAATACATGCCTCACATTCACCCATTCACACACCGGTAGCGGAGGCTGCCATACAAGGCGCCAACCTGCATA
>JAODUD010000062.1:28139242-28157377 GCA_026784285.1 Stomatorhinus walkeri
CTTGTCAGTTTCAGTATTTAGTCCGCGTCCCTGCACTAAGTGTCAGATCGGTCATTGTGATGTCTTGTGGCTTTTCCTCGTGTCTTCTAAAGAATAAACCCCGTTTCCCTGGATTTCCTGCTCTGTTGCCTTGTTTACCCGACGCCGCTCGCATCCGGGCACGCTGCTCCCACACAGAACGTGACAAATAGTTATTTAAGGCATTAGGCCAGCGAAAAGCTGAGTATTGCATGTGCACTGGTTTCCATTTTTTGTGCATATTTGTGTATAGTCTTGCTACACATGTTACAGTAATTGCCTGACGCGTCACAGCATGCTTAGAAAGACTTATTTGATCTTCATTTGATTGATGAAATCTAATCTATCCCTGCTTTGTCTTTTTCTATCCCTTTTTCTTTTCCATGAAAATATTGTCTCCATCTATCATGCAGAAAACCAAAAAGGCTAAGTGATATAAGTTTTATTAACCGACTAAAATTTTTGGTATGACAAAGTAGCATCTATACAGTTTCTTAAACAAAAACATGACAGTTAAATGAAAGTTCAAACCCACATCTTGCACTGATGTCTAAACCTAACAAACAAAACTCCAAATTCCCAACAACCCCCACCCCCCATCCCCAAAACAGAACTTTACAACCCCATTAATATTCCCTGAATGTTCTAGTGTGGGTGATGCAGTGGTTAGCACTGTTGCCTCCCTCCTCTGGGACCTGGGTTTGAGTCTCTGCCTGGGTTCCATGAGGGTCGAGTTTACATGCTCTCCCTGAGTCATCATGGGGTTTCCTCCAGGTACTCTGGTTTCCCCCCACAGTCCAAAGACATGCTGAGGCTGATTGGAGTTGCTAAATTGCCTGTGTGTGGGTGGGTGTGCCCTGTGATGGGCTGGCCCCCCATCCAGGGTTGTTCCGAGCCTATGAGGAATCACCACGATGCCCCCTGTGGCCTGCAGTCAAGTCCCTGGAGCCCATTCAAGTGAGTTGATCCCCACTGAACCCCGTGGAATGCCGATGTCGGATTCTGTAAGGTCTGTGCCTCTACTGTGGGAGAGGAGGACATACCATCACCTCCTGTGAAGATTGGCCAGGTTGACCTGAGAGACTGCTACCGGTGGTTGTATCCCCTTTATCACTTTGACCCGCCTCTATGTTCACAGTGCCAGTGAAGGTTAAGTGGGGGTCCCAAAGCCTCACAGTGGACACCCTTATTGACAGTGGGGAAGCAAGGAATTTCATCGATGTCGTGTTGGTTCGCCGTTTAAATCTCCCTCAGCAGCTGGAACAACCCCTTGCCATGCAGGGAGTCACGGGCGAACGTATAACTTGCGGAACCATCAGTTTCCAAACTAAACCTTTGGAGGTGTGTGTAGGACTGCTGCATCGTGAAGAACTAGAGGTCCTCGTATTGCCCAAGGCCGAAGACCAACTGATCCTGGGACTCACCTGGCTACGTAAGCACAACCCCCGCCTCGACTGGGAGAGTGGGGACATAATCTCCTGGTCCGACTGATGTGCGGCCGAATGCTTGTCTTTGCCATGCAAGGCTACCAGGCTGGAGAGTCCCGAGTCGGAGAATTTGGACGTCATTTCCCCTGAATATCAGACCTTCCCTGACGTCTTCAGCAAGGACAAGGCGTACAACCTGCCCCCTCACAGAGAGTGTGACTGCACCATTCATCTACTGGACGGGGCAAGACTACCCCCATGGGAGGGTGTATCTCCTCTCGATCCAAGAGGAGGAGTCCCTGGAGAAGTACGTCACTGAGGGTCTACGACAAGGTATCATTCGTCCATCGACCTCACCTGTCTCAGCTAGGTTCTTCTTCGTAAAGAAGAATGATGGGGGCCTCCGCCCGGTGATCGACTACTGTGCGCTCAATGCCATCACCATCAAATGGAGACAGCCACTTCCCCTCATACCATCGGCCCTGGAGCAACTACGGCAGGCGGTCATATTCTCTAAATTGGATCTCCGCAGTGCTTACAATTTGATTCGGATACGCAAAGGTGACGAATGCAAAATGTCTTTCATTACCAGTAGGCGGCAATATGAGTCATGCTGTACGGGTTGGCTAACAGTCCATCCATCTTCCAATCCTTTATGAACCGCGTGTTTCAGGACATGATCGATAAGTTCGTTATCATCTACATTGATGACATCCTGATCTATTCCTCTTCCGAGCAGGACCACGTGAAGCACGTACACCTGGTGCTACAAAGTCTGCGAGATCACTCTCTCTTTGTAAAGGAGAGAAGTGCGAATTCCACCGAACTCAAGTTAAGTTCCTGGGGTATGTCATTCAGCTGGGAGTGGTGGCCATGTATTCCCAGAAGTGGCCCTGCCCCCGAACTCTCAAAGATTTGCAGCGATTCCTCAGGTTTGCTAACTTCTATCGCCGGTTCATAAGGAATTTCAGTCAGGTGGCTGCACCACTTACTTCTCCCACTCAGGGTAAACCGGATCGGCTCCCCTGGAATCCCGCAGCTGAACAAGCATTCATCAGGCTGAAGCAGGCGTTCTGCACTGCCCCGGTGTTACGCCAATCTCAGCCCGAGATCCCATTCGAGGTAGAAGTGGATGCTTCGGAAGCTGGGGTGGGAGCTGTGCAGATACAGCGTGACCCTGAGACGGGACGTTGACATCCTTGTGCCTACTTCTCCAGGAAGTTAACAACCTCGAAGCGGAACCACGGTGTGGGCGACCGGGAGCTCCTTGCCATGAAATTGGCACTAGAGGAATGGCGGCACTGGTGGGAGGGGGCCGGGCATCCTTTTGTGGTGTTGACTGACCACCGAAACCTAGAGTATCTTCAAACTACCAAACGGCTTACCTCCCGTCAAGCCCGATAGGCGCAGTGGTTCTCCCGCTTCACTTTCCAGGGAAGTTATCTACCCAGCGAGAAAAATGTGAAAGCTGATGCCCTCTCGAGAGAGTTTGACCCCCAACAATGAGGAGAGGGCCTGCCCCATTCTCAATCCTACCTGCTTTGTTTCTACCATAACCTGGGACCTTGAAGAGCAGCTACACACTGAGCTAGGAAAGACACCCTGCCTGCCCTCCTAAATTGCTCTCTGTGCCCATTCCTCGTCGATGCGAACTGATGCAGTGGGTCCACTCTAAGCCCGGCACCAGACACCCAGGAGTTCAAACTACCTAACGACTGATCGAAAGAAGGTACTGGTGGCCACATTGACAACAGGAGGTGAGGACTTTCATCGAGAGCTGTTCCTAGTCTGCCCGATGTAAACCTTCCCTGACCAGTCCAGCAGGGTTATTGCAACCCTTACTGGTACCCGCACGACCCTGGTCCCATATCGCGATGGACTTCATAATGGACCTCCCGTGGTCCGCTGGCAAGACCACCATCCTGACCGTGGTGGATAGATTTTCGAAGATGTGTCGGCTGGTGGCGCTGTCGAAACTCCCTACGTCAATGGAGCTAGCTGAAATTATGGTGCACGAAGTATTCCGTTTTACCGGTCTCCCCGAAGACATTGTATCAGGCCGAGGACCCTAATACGCCTCCCGAATATTCAAGGAACTCACTACTAAGTTGAAAGTGTCCCTGAGCCTCTCCACCGCCTACCACCCACAGACCAATGGCTTGGCCAAAAGGACCAACCAAGAAGTGTCAAATCCCTACGACTACTATGTCGGAAAAGTCCTGCCAGCTGGGCTTCACATCTGGTAAGCCCGGTGACCAAACAGACCACATTCCAATGTGTGCTAGGATTCCAACCGCCCCTATATCCTTGGGATTCGCCAACCGGCCCGGTGCCACGGGTAGAGACATGGTACTAAGAATGTCGGCAAGCCTGGCAACAGATCCAACGCTCCCTGCAACTACAGGGAGAACGCCATAAAGCCCACGCTGATCGACGCTGCCAGCGCTGTTTTCCCTACCAACCGGGACAGCAGGTAAAGCTGTCGACCCAGAATCTAAGGATACCGGGGTGCAAGAAGCTGGCGGCGCACTACATAGGTCCCTTCCGAGTCCTGAAACGAATGGGACCCGTGACAGTGAAACTTTAATTGCCACGTATATACCGAATTCACCCTACCTTCCACATCTCCCTGCTGAAGCCGGTGAAGCATGGCCCAGTGTCTGCCAGTGCAGAGGGCGCAGCTGAACTGCCCCTTCCAGTGGAGGATGTCGGTCCCTCAACCCAGATAAGGGCCATTCTGGATTCACGTCATCGCCAGGGTAAACTGCAATACATTGTAGAATGGACAACCCCGACGAAAGCAACTGGATACCTGCCACGGCTGTCCAGGAGCCCAGCCTGGTCGCCGAGTTCCACCATGCCCATCCCGGGAAACAGGCGCCTCGCCCCAGGGGATGACCCCGACGCAGGCGTCGGCCTCTAGGAGGCAGCCGTCGGGGGGGGTGATGTCATGCCCACAGGGGGCGGCGCTCCTCAGGTGTCAGACATACAAGGACAATCAACTCCCGAGTTAAAAGCACCGCTAAGTCAAACAGGTGGTGCGAAGTACTGAGCCGATGTTTACGAGCCATACCGAGCGCTATCATTGTCCTTCGTTTACCCTCGCTTTCCCAATCCGCCCATCTTACCTGTGTTGGTGCCTTACCTCTGTTCCTTCCCTCCTCAGAGCCCTCATCTCACCTGTTCCCCCACTCCTGACGTCTTCCTCCATCCTCGTTATCCCATCCCCTCGTGCTCTGTTCCTGTGCCTCTGTGTTGGACTGACTCTACTGGTATTGACCCTTGCTTACGTCCCTCGACTCCAATCTCTGCCTGCTGACTCCCAATTCAGGTCGCCGCTCCCCCCAAGAGGGCACCCTTTCGGGTCTCCCCTCTCTGCTCCCCCGTTCCTGACCGGCACACGCTCTAGCCCTGCCTGTTCAGCTCGGATTGCTGTGATCTGTGTGACTGGCTCTTTCCTCGTACTCCTGGATCCCCGTCTGTCACTCTCACCCTGGTCGTGACATGCTGTCCCAGAATAATCCAAAACCTGTAAATTAATGACAGCATCAAGAACATTGAAGTCAAAGTAAACTTTATTGTCATCTCTGTTATATACATGTATACAGTTAGAAGAGGCAACGTGGTTATACAGTTTACAGTAATAAAGGCACATACAAATAGAGAGAAACATAAAAATAACTGTAATAAAAACTCTAAAGAAGAATGTGCAATTAAGTACAGAGGATATTTTAAAATCCAAGTATAGTGCAAATGTTGCCTCAGCAGCCACAGTGGTGGAGAAATATAAGTATAATGCGGTGTAATTATGTGTGTGTTTTATGCATATACAGTCAGCAGCATTTTAATATTGTATTCAGTACCTGTAACACTGGTGTGCTTTGTGAGTGTAGCACTATAGCAGCATATAGACTAATGTGCAATGAGTATAAATAAAGTCAGTTGACAGTTCAGATTTGTATGAGGGGAGCAGAGGGGCAGGCAGTGTGCTCAGAGGCTGGGGTGGCTAATCAGGGCAATACATTGTAGTATTGCTTGTTCTTCCCATATAACTAGAGGTTATATATGCTTCCATCTCACAGTCAACAACACAATTCTGGTTAATTTGTGACCTTTATTGTCTTGTGATGCATGCATTGTGACTGTATGTGTCTTCACCAGTGTTGTGTAAGTTAAACTGGACATATACTGTGCAAATTTTGGCCCATTTTGAGCCAATTTTTCACTCGTGCGATAATTCCTGGAAGTCAATCAGATGATTGTGAGAAAATCAAACCTGTTTGAAATTTTGGTCGTGGGGATATTGCACTGTGGAAGCAAGGCCACGAGCCGACTCACTTCAACCTGAGTTTGTTGTCCTCACTGCACACGTGCGAACACAGAACAGAAGTACGAGCATGGCGGCCCAGTGAGTGGTGTGGATGCAGCATATGGAGGCTCAGCTCGGTCAGCTGTGCCAGACACATGCAAGCATTTTTGACGTGACCTCGCCCACTTATGACCAGAATAACAGGGAGAAAAGTTTGGAGGACTTAGCTGCTCAGCTGTAGCTGCCTGGTAAGTTAGCATTTGTTGTCGTTGTTTTGTGTGTGTGTGTGTGGTGAGATTTCATATTAGCTCCAATGAGTGAGTGAGTGAATGAGTGAGTGGGTGGGTATTTTTTGATGAAACATTCAAAATTATGCGGAATTAGCCAGCAATAATTGATATCAGCAAATATAAATGACGATGTTTTTTTTTGACATTCATAAAAAATATTTAGTGAATGAGGTGAAAACCCATGTGACGTCCTTACAAACGCAATATGGCAAGCTTTTGAAGCACAAGCCCAGTGCAGTGGACAGAAACCCCTTAACCTCAGAACAGAAATGGTTACTCAATAACCTCGACTTTTTAAAGTGTCATATTATACACAGGGAAAGCAAGTCCACTCTGAGAGTAAGTTCAGAACCACATTATCAACCTCTAATTCGGTATGTTTTCATTGAATTTTAATTGTTGCTTATGCCAAAGGCCTGATGATCAAACAGTGTGAAAATTATGTCTGACCTAAACAAACCTGACAATGTCTACACTTCTATGGTCTTTTCTGGTGCTGTTTCCTACAGCTTGGCACCGAGTCTGAGGATACAGGACCAACAGAAGAGGGCAATGACTATTAATCCACTGTGGATGAGGACGATGATGTCCTTACCTCATCAAATACTAGCTGTTATGACACAGGAGGAGGAAAATCCATGCGTGAACCTGTCAAAAGGCCTAGAGTCAGGAAATCTAAACCAAAATCATCTGAGCATGACATTGAGACGGCCAAACACACTGTCTGGACCCAGTGCGGATTGCAAAGAATTATTTCATGACAATACTGCTCAATATGGTGCTTCCAATCTTAAAGTTAAGGAGTTGAAGGTTTCACCTGTCAAAGTGAAGAAAATATCTTAAATAATAAATTCAGCCAAATAGTTTTGTATGGATTTAGATAGTTGATATATGGGAAGGTGGATATGGATGGATGTTGATAGATTGATAGACTGGTTGATGGATAGAGGAGAATAGACATAGGTAGGTAGATGTATGGAGGTAGATAGATAGATTGACATATAGCAGGGTAGTGAAATTGATGGTTGACGTAAAAGATGAAAGCTGGACGATGTAGAATTGATGTACATAGGTGGATGCATTTAGATGGTACAGATGACCATATCATCATGTCCAGCATTCTATAATTTATTGGAGAGCATTACAGAAATGAGATTAGATATGTGCACACACTTGCCTGTTGCCAGAAACCGTATTCTAACAGAAAGCCTGTCCTTGGGCCTGATCGCCTTTCTTAGGTAGGTATCTCTCATTATGATATGTGTTCCTCTTCAGGAGGAAATTTAAGTCCTCCCCAGACATTCTAGGAAGGTCCAAAAAATCCTTCATATCGTCAATCTATTTACACAAAACATATTAATACGGCAAGGCAGTATAGGTGTTGAATGTTATTATAGCCTGTTCTCTAAAAGTGATTGGTGGTGGGCTCTTATGTGCTACAGACTAAACACAACATTGAGATTTAAGGACTGTGATAAACACAGCATAACTGGCCTGAATGTTTGAACAAGCAAGCAAGAACAAGCAGGCATGTTATTGTTTGCATTACAAGTTCTGTGTAGATATCAGGCTATCTGCAATGTAATTTATCTGTCGCTGCTTACCTCCAGTTCGAGTTGTAAAATGGACAGGCTGTATTGTCCATATCTTCCTGTCCATACACACTGGCGCCTCTCCTTTTTGGATTTTTCTGCATACAAAATTGCCCAAATGGCCAAAGCAGTACGTTTCACTCTGGTGAGAATTGCCACTGATGTGGGTTCTTCTTCTTCACCTGTTGCTTCTTCTTCAGTATTTTCAGTTCCGGGTACTGGAGTCCAATGTGTTCATATTGCTCGTGTAGTGTGAGCAGTCAGGTCACATCCAAGTATTGGACCGTATAGTGTGCAGACATAAATTGTGAGCTTTGCCTTTTCATTGCATGCAATTAGTCGTACAATATGAGCTGGGAGTTTACAAAATGACTGGAAAAATCGCACAGTGTATGCCCAGCCAGTTACCATGATAGCTCGGCGGGGATTCATTTAAGACACGGTGATGGAACGGAACTCCCACTTAAATAAGACAGACTTGTCAAAATAAGTCTGACTTTCCCTTAATCCTGCTTCATGGAAAACCCACAGGTTACAAACTCATAATACCTGGTTACACTCTCTTAGAAAAGAGTAATACAAGGGAGATAATTTATTCATCCATGAACATACATGAGCATTTTTTTTGATGCTTTTTGTATTATCCTCCTTGCTCTCAATGTGGTGCAAATATGTATAAGAGGTGAAAGCAAGTTTTGGAACAGAGTACAAAGTGACCTGGCATAGAGCACCCCTGGAGCAATTGGGGTTGAGGGCCCTGATCAAAGGTCCAATGGTGACATCACTTGGGCAGCCAGGGGATCCAGAAATGTAAAACAATATTGAGCATAATAATGGAAATCCTTATAACAGTTAAATTTATTTAATCACATTTTCCTTCCTGCTCTTGCGTCACACATTCTCATATGTTGCTCCTTTAGCTAACTCGGTATATTGGTGAACAACGCCCCCAGTTGGTGATCAGCTTAAACACAGAAACTGATTTATATTTGCTAAGGGCAGTGTTATCTGATTGCACCAGTGTGCCTAAATGAATAGACATAGTGTGTCACATATCTAGGGTTATGGATTTGCAGCCTACTCCCATTGAATATGTGTTTCATGTGTATTCTTCCTGTATTGCGGGTTTCCTTCTGCAGTTTAACTTGCAGTTATTTTAACTGGTATCTCTATGTCTGGTTTGCCATCATTGGTGTCCCCGAGCCTATGGTGTCTGCAGTGGCGGAACAACTGCACGCAAGGCCCCGGGGCAAAACACTGATTGGGCCCCCCCTCCCCTCCTACACTCGCTCACACACAAACACACACGCACACATACGGATATGTGGCGGTGCTGAAATGAGTTTTAAAGTGTCGGTCCAAGAACAGAAATACTTAACGAGAGAATTTGAATGTTCCACACAAAAACTGTAATGTTTTAATGGCTAAATTGTGTTTTCTAGTGTTTTTCAGATGGGGAGATTTGTTTGGCTATGCCTAGAAAACAATGTTGTTTACCAGTGTGGAGACCATCAGAGTTTTACCAAGGACAAAAATTCCACCTCCAGCTGCCAGCCCATCCTATCCATTTCTGTTCCATTTCTAGTGTACTGTCTAAGTGAATGGGGTATAGGTTAAATACATTAATAATGTATTTTAATACTGAGCCCTTGAAGTCTCATAGGGTGATTTTTTTAAAGATCCTGTGCGCACAAGTTATTTTATTGTGCTCACAAGATAATTTACTCTGTGTTTGAAGCCCACTGTAATATGTATCAGCGTCTAAACTAATCAAACTGGAGAGATTCATTCACGAGGCTGAAGTTGGCTACTTATTCGCAGCTCCGTATTCGGATTTTTCTGGTCCACCTTAAAACGTCCCAAAAATCTGCTATTGCCATCTTATAGTAACTATAACAGAGTGTAAGCAGACTTATTTTGGTGATTTTTGCTGTAGCATTTTCTCATAATCACCTCCTCAACTTGGCACCAATACTCCATTCTCTATGGGTCGGATTACAGCTTTCAGCTATTAGTAGAGGCCCCTGCTCTTTCATTTCAGAATGTCCCAAAAATCTGCCATAGCCATCTTATAGTAAGTATAACAGAGTGTAAGCAGACTTATTTTGGTGATTTTCTACTGTACCATTTTTTAATAATCACCTCCTAAACTTGGCATCCCACTCCATTCTCTAAGGGTCGAATTGCATTTTTCAGCTATTTGTAGAAGCCCCTGCTCCTTCATTTCAAAACGTCCCAAAAATCTGCCATTGCCATCTTATAGTAAGTATAACAGAGTGTAAGCAGCCTTATTTTGGTGAATTTTTACTGTGGCATTTTTTCATAATCACCTCCTAAACTTGGCATCCCACTCCATTCTCTATGGGTCGGATTGCAGCTTACAGCTATTAGTAGAGGCCCCTGCTCCTTCATTTCAAAACATCCCAAAAATCTGCCATTGCGGTCTTATAGTAAGTATAACACAATTTAATTAGACTTATTTTGGTGATTTTTGCTGTAGCATTTTCTCATAATCACCTCCTAAACTTGGCATCCCACTCCATTCTCTATGGGTCGGATTGCAGCTTACAGCTATTAGTAGAGGCCCCTGCTCCTTCATTTCAAAACATCCAAAAAATCTGCCATTGCCATCTTATAGTAAGTAAAACAGAGTGTAAGTAGACTTATTTTGGTGAATTGTTACTGTAGCATTTTCTTATAATCACCTCCTAATCTTGGCATCCCACTCCATTCTCTATGGGTCAGATTACATTTATGAGCAATTACATCCCAGCTTTCTTTATATGCCTGAGGAAGTGCAGTCATTGGTGTCCCTTTTTAGTGACGGCTGCTGCATGCCCAGCTGACTTGAGGTTCTGGCACTAAGGGTCACCCCATATAACCTGAACCTGCAGAGTCTCTCCTCAGCATCTCTTCCAATGTGAATGGGAACTGAATGATCCCATGATTCAAATGCTATTCTTACCACTACCTTTTCCTACATAATTTTGCTCTAATTGCCGTCATTGTAATTAATTGTAGTCCTCACCACGGCACAATCCGGCACAAAATCGGCACATACGATTGAGACCAGTTTCGATGATATCTGAAACATATGGGGGCTAACTTCAGCAGGTCATCCGAACGCCTTTGTAGGGAGGCTGGTTGAACCTGGTTTGACCTTTACAAAAAAACTTTAACATCTCAAAAAATAAAACACTGATTTTCGCAGCACAGACGAGCACAAAATGCAGCACTAACGAACGAGCCTGGTTTCACATCCAAATGCATTTGTAGGGGGGCTGGGTTATATAATCGCCTGGAAAAAATAATACCTTTTTATTTGTGCCAGTTGTAGGGGGGGCAACTTCACACAGCTAAAAAAATCTACATACTCACATTAATAATAATAATAATAATCAATCGTTTATTGTCCCCGTGGGGAAATTCTTTTTACACCTCCTTCAACTTGTGCTTAGCTCTTTGTAGAGCAAGCTGTCCGTGAGGGCCAGCCACCTGTTGGGGCGTAAAAATGACTAGGAATTACTAGGAAGCACTTATGCACACCAAAAGATGTGAATAGGCAGTCACATTTTGCTACTGTTTGAGTTGATGGAAAAAATGGTATTGCTGCTGTCACGCCCACAGGGACAGGACAACACAGCAGTAGACTATCGCCACGTAATCAGCAGGAAAATCCAATCACTACTTAAGCCGATCGCAACTTCCCGGATGTTGCGAAGTATTGTTGCCATTTTCGAATGTGCCTTACCGAGCGTTTTTCCTGTCTCCTGTTCGTCTTGCCTGCTGTGTCCTGCCCTGCTGTCTCGCCTGCCCTACCTGCTCCATCCTGCCCTGCTGCCCTGACGATCCAACCTCGCTTCCATCGTCATCTCCCCGTCCCGTCTATCTGTGTAGGACTGACTCTCTTGGTGATCGACCTCTGCCCGTTTTACGACTACCCTTTTGGATTTTCCCTCTGGCTCTGTTTGCACCTGGCTTTCCTAATAAAGCAGTCTCCTGCATTACGGGGTTCGCCTGTTCCTTGGCTGCACATCATAACAGCTGCAGTTCAAAAGTCGGGACATGAATTTTCAACACCTATTCATGTAAAAAAAAAATTAAGGGCAATGAACATGGAGTAAAGTGTAAACTGGAGGAATGTTGGCAATATCATTTATTAGCACGCAGGAGTCGTCTTGTGTTCACTGGAATACTGCACAGAAGTAGGAGAGGAAGAGATTCTACATGCAAGGGTTTTGGATGAAATGGTTGCATGCAAGTTCTTTGCAGCAGCAAAGAAGGCAATATGCTTGAAGAGACAAAGGTTAGCATTGAAAGCTCAAGCACCATTTTCTGTCTTTGTTGATCTTGGTGGGTCAAAGTCTTATATTTGTTTATCCATCCATGAATCCACAACATATCATTTCATTCGCCTTGGAAGAGTGATGGTTACATTCAATATGAAGAACAACACATTGCATTGTCCATGTGCTAAGCCACATATGTCATGCCCTCATCGGAACATTGCGAAGTGGCACATCTTCCAGCAGGAACTTTCCCAGAATACAGTTGGATTCACAGCCTGACACAGCTTCGCGGTCCAAACAGGAAGAGGTAACAGAGGACTCGAAGAGGGCAGTGTCTGAAAGAAAAAAAATTCCAGCAAGTCTTCCAGAGGACACAACAACTGCAAAACCACCATCAGATTTAATTCCAGCAGACTCAATGTGTCCTTTGCTCAAGCAGTCCAAAGTTTGACATACCAGTGAGTATCACAAATAAGGCCAAGATAGTAACAACCCTTGGAATTGCTGAAAGTAAGTGTATGAAATAAATTGTATTATTCTTAAATACTGTTTTACTACTGTTTTTTTTTTTTACTTACAGCTATATTGTTTTTTTTTTATATTTCAACCTACTTAAAGAGATGTCCTGATGTTGTACTGTGGCTCTGACAGATCACATCATTGTTTTGTTTTTGTTTCAGAATCGCATTTCTGTTTCAAGGGCTATCAACACTGGAAAATTTGCAGAAAAAACAATTTCCACTGACAGACAGGATTTTGCATGCTTACTGCCACTTTGCGGCACTAACAAGCACAGATTACACATGTGCTTGTGTTCTGTATGGCTACTACCCTTCAGTTGTGGTGATGGACCTGCATGAAAAGGCTGTTTTTAATTTGGCTGGTAATTTATTGAGTTATGTTTAAGTCAATGGTTTAGTAAATACTGAAATTACTTTTAAAAAGTATCTTATCACTTTGTCTGTCTTTTATCAGTCAGTGATCTCAAAGATCCATCTGTCAACTATACTGGTGAGCAAAGCATTGTGGATTTCTGGGATGCTATCAATCTAGAGATGATTTATTCTGGCTTTCTTCCTAGTAAGTGAATATGACACTATTTTCCTGTATGTAATCTGTGTTTTTTTGCGATGGATGAGACTGTATCTTGTTTTGTAATAGGTCACGCACAGAACCCTTGTGCTGTTAAACCAAGTTATGAATTCTAGGCACCTTGGATAGGGTCAATGACCAGGAAAAGTGACAAAGTACTCAATAAAGAAAACATGAGCAAATGTCAGGTGTCAAGTCATCTACTGAAGTGGCACTTACACTTGTATCTGAAGACTGGCTCGTTGACGAATTATTGAAACAAAAAAGTAATTACTGGCAAACAGTAAAATATATAAAAATATATATTTAAAATATCTTTTACGTGTTAATGATTTATAATGAATTTGGTAATTTTATATTACTATTTGTAAATGACTTTACAAATAGCGAAGCTTAACAGAAAAGGGCCAAGAAATGTATGAACAAACAGCTATGAAAGGCTTTTAACAAGGCCTATGACTCTTGGAAGAACTTAGCAAGGGAAATAAGAGTGAAATTAAAAATTTCTGCTCAGCTGAGGACTTTAATGAAGCACAAAGGGATATCAAGGTCAAGGAAGCCTCAGTTCACCAACACTGTGAGCCCATTTGCCGCAACCATGCAACTACATCAGGTATTGCCAGAAGAATGGATGCATGCATTGCTCTGACTGCTGAAACCTGTGAACTTATTAGTAAAAAATTTGAGACCATAGACAAGGCATTCAATGACCGACTTGAGAAAGAGAGAGTGAGGCTGGTGCTAAACAAGGAAGAGCATGGGTCTGTCTTTGGAAATACAGAAACTGAGACTGCCCTTTCAGAGTCATCACAAGGCTCAGACTCACACTCAAAGGCCACCTCCAGGTCTTCCAGCAAACGTGCAGATGCAGAAGCTAACGTAGAGAAAGCAAAAGCGCTACAACAAGTGCATGAGCAACAAGCAAGGCTGAGCAAGCTGGAGAGTGAATTAAAACTCAAGGAAACGCAAATGCTCGCAGAAAGGAGACTGAAGCTAGAGAAAGGAAAAACAAGATTACAGCAGCTACAGGCAGAGAATGAGGTCAAAGTAGCAGCAGCACGTGTGAAAGCCTACGACGCCTTTGATGGTCTTGAAAATTGTGAGCAGGACACATAGACTAAGGTGCAACGCATCCGGCAAAATAGTGAATTTCCAATCTCATTAAATCCGCAAGCTGTGCCCTTTAATCCTCCATATGCACAACCGGAGATATCAAGAGGCCAAGAGGACATTAGTTTACCCCCAGATTTAGCGAGCTTGTTTATGTCAAACCGTCTGCCTGCAACTAGTGGTCCTTCTTGAGGGTGAATAACAAGCTGTTCCCATGACACATTAGTATGGGGCGCATGATTTTACGAAAAGTTGTAAGAGTCACCTAGTTTGTATTGTGCAAGTAACCCTTATTTAAGTGGGCCTAGGTTATGGTCATGAAATCATATGTGACTCATTTAAGTTTCTGTTAGTCACAATATAATTTGGTGGGAGTGAAAACGACCGCTGTATCTTTAATTTCCTATCCGGCACTGATGTTTGACGTAGTTTACGTGCCCCAGAATTTGTGGGGTCAGGTTTGTGTTTTTCTACGTGTGTCGGACGGCAGAGCGGTTTTCTGTGTTGCAGCTCAGGCATGTTTTGTTCGAGCTAGCAGCGCTTCACTTGAGAGCGAGCAAGTTAATCTTTCTGAGTTGCAGTTTTTTGCACCCTTCGGCAAGCGGAGCGAGGTAATGAATGTAATACAATATGTTTTGTGCAAGTTTCCACCAAAAAGACGTTTGTGCTTTCTTTGCAGTTTAAATATGAAGTATAAAGCCGGGTTTTGTACGTGAGTTTTGCTATTTAAATGATTGGATGCAATCTATGTTGTTTTATATTGTTTTGTATTGTATATTGAGCAGTTTGAGTTCGACGTTGCAGTTCTGTTTTATAACCATTTCTTTCAGTAAAGCTTTTTTAGTAATATATGTGTATATTTATTTTATTTATTCATTTTTCTTGTAGTTTTTACGGTGCTCATATACGGAGGTCAGTGCAGTTCTGAGTGCTTCCTGGGAATGTTAAATAAAATGCTGCACCCGTCAGAAACTCTCCTTTGTATTGTCGATGCCAAGGGATGCTATTCTTAAATAATGTAATGATGTATGGTTCTTCCAGGTAAGCAGAATCCAAAAATTGTGCAAGGCTTGTAATGTTTGTTCCATAGGGTCCTGTACTGACCTTGTTATCAGACTAAGTAAGGAGATTAAAACGAGACAGACATATAACAAAGTATTTCAGAATATCTGGGGTGCTTCTGGTGAGTAAAGTTGACAGTTTATGAAAGTCATTTGGAATAGACAGTTTTTGCATACATTTTTATGTCGTTTCATTGTGTGTTTTCAGGTGGATGGTCAGTCATTGTGTGTCCACATGAAATTGTGTACAGCTTAAAATTCAACCTTAGAGCAGAGAGTCCAAGGGACTTTGCAGATTTGCTTCTGTCCTGGAAACACTTTCCAAATGTGTGTGCATATGATTTTGCCCATGGGCTAGCTACACATACTAACTTGAGGGCAGGTGTCACTTCCATGGCTTATAGAGTCTCGAGTACCCTGAGCCTAATGGCCACCCAGTTACTGGTTCCTCAGAACGCTATGTACTCTATGACAAGTTTCATAAGAAAAACACTAAGGACTCAAAAGATGCACTGTGACGAACTGCACTGTTCCAAAACCTCGTTGGCCATTGAACAGTCAGGTTGCAGAGCAGTTGTTTTCAGCTATGCAGAAAAACAACTACTTCTTGAATATGTGGAATATCATCCATCACCGGAATACCACAACAAATTCAAAACTCTTACAACAGTTATTACATTGTGGTGAGAGACCCCAAGATATCTCTAACATTACACTTTGTATCCTTGGCCAAGCTGTCATAGGTCAGTAAACATGATATGTGGTAACTTGATGATGGTAAAATTACATGCACTGTACGTATGCATTCTTTGTTACTTGTATCCAGTGCTCTTACACCACTTACAGGTTCTGAATCTCTGGCTAGTACTGATTCTGCCAAGACACTAAGCCCAAAATCTACAAGTCTACAATCTACACAAGTTAAAGAACAGAGACTTCTGGCATTTAGTGACATGGGTATGCTTTTAAGATACTTTACATTTAAGTTCTTTAACATGCCAATTTGACAATTCTAACTGCTGTCATAAAACTCTAATTTAGACTTTGGCATGTGTGGACCACGTTGTGAAGACCTCACAAAACTGGAAAATGTATCAGCAGCCTCTGCATCATGGGAGATGCAGTATCACCTTGGCCAATAATTGCTGGTAATATTAAACTATAAAATAAATCAAGTAAAATAAAGTTATAGTTTATTTGTATACTATGTTTGTTTTTTAACCATTCAAACATGTTCCTTAACTTGATTATGTCTTGGACATTGAAAGACCCCAACAAGAGTTGATTCTTAGAATTAAAAGAGCGTGTCTGAGTTGGGCTGACTTTTTAACCTTGGGCCTAGAAAAAGAAATTGAATCAACCATAAGGAACTATTTACTGTACTCAGAACTATAATGTAATTTATTATAAAGGCTTTATAAAGTTTTATTATTAGACTGCAAATGTATGCTTTGATTTGATTGAAGGAAGAGCAGGTACACTTTGCTTGCAACATATAATTAGTCTTTAAAATAGTTGTTGAGTATTAACATTTTTATTCATATGTCTTTATTTAGGGAAAGGGTATTTTTATTGTTGATTCATATGTAGTCCCAACATGGGTGCCTCCCACAAGGTGTGACCCAATGGCTTCCTTACCTCTAAGTATATTTTTCTGTGTGTGGTGTAGGATCCTGTTGGTCTGCACTGGTATAGTTTGAAGATCACACACTATTACAGACGTAGAACAGCTATTACAATAGACAAATCAATTACAGTTAGCTATCCTTTACAAAATACTTGAAAAGGATATGATTAATACAAGATACATACCAGTCTAACATTTGCAAATGAAACCTAAACTATATTTATCTTCTCCACCTGTATTAAACCTTTGTGAAAGTTTTCTTAGGGGCATTCTGGTACCAAGGAGACACTTTTCATTCCCATCTGCATCGGCATCTGTACCTTCCTGCCATTAAAACTCACTTTGCCCTGCATCTCTGGATCCCTGTCTCTTTGCCTAGTGAACCGTGACAGAATACTTCGCCACCTTATGGATCCAGCGGGTAACTTGGAGTCTCGCATAGCAGCTGTGGAATAGCTCCTCGCCTTCCGAGCTGCCCAGATCCCACATCCGGCTTCCCCTCCTCATCCCAGTGCCCCGCTACCGATCACCTTCCCGGGGCCTGACGACTGCCTGCCGACAATCTTCCGACAAGCTCTGAATCCCGAGTTACAGGAGGAACTCGCAGCCAAAGGAGAGGCCTCCTCGTTCGAAGAGTTTGTTCGCCTGGTAGTGAGACTCGACAACACCGTAAGAGATCGCCGACGCCGGCAACATCATGCAAAGACCTCGCGGGTGGTGGCCAATCCCGGGGGCGATACTTCTGAGCCTATGCAGGTCGGCAGATCCCCTCTCACTTCAGCCGAATGCTGACGACGAACCCAAGGAGGGCTGTGCCTGTACTGCAGAGGTGCTGGCCACATCATTGCCACCTGTCCCATTTGACCGCAGCATGAAGAGGTCCCTCCCCCGGTAGGTGCATCTTTAATTCCACTCACCTCCCTATCTAGTGTGCTTTAAGTTCTAAACTTGGATTACTTCTCTGCTGGTAAGGTAGGACTCTGTCTTGTTTACTTTCGGTGTGGTACTCCGTTGATACTGTTGCAGCGTCTGTTTTGTTAGTTTCTGTTAATCAGTTGTCTCAGGCAGCTAATCAGGCATAGTTTCGGTCTCCCTGAAGGTGTAAATTAGGGGCGGGGTTAACTGAGTTATATAGAAGGTGTGTCTGTGGCGGTTAGAGGCAAAAGTTAGTCTGCTACTACTCTTTCTATCCTTCACTTTCTCTATCTTCAATTTTGTAAACTCACACCACCACTGCAGACATGTGCCTCAGACCTATCCCAGTTCTCCTTAGATCTAGGAGATTCTATCCAACATCCAGGCGCCGCTCAACCCGTAACC